>PVIA01007658.1:0-26573 GCA_004024845.1 Tonatia bakeri | reverse complement strand
GTTTAATGGCCTCTTAGCCCCAGACTGCCCCTTCTCCAGAGCCTTCTGTTCACCCCACACGAGGAGGAAAGACACATTGAAGGGAGCCAGAGACAGAATGTGTGTGTGTGTTGGTGGGGGGGAAGGTGACAGTGTGACGACTCACAGGAGACCTTCAAGTCACGGACGTCATGCCAGGCAGACCACAGAGGTCTCTGTCTCTGTCCTCTGAGCAACCCTTGCTACCCAGACGCCCGCTCCGGCACGGAAGATGCCCACAGTGGCCCACGCGACACTGACTTGACAGGACAGCGCCCGCCTGCTCCTGCACGTCTGCTCACTTAGATAACGGGCCTCTCAAACTCCATCTTGAAGAGCTCTTCTTCAGCCACCGGGAATTTCTCTCCTAGGCATGTAACCGCTCTCTGCCCCTTCGGTCCCAGTGTGGCTGCAAAACAGTGCCCAGGACCCCCGCTGGGAGTTACTTGGACCCACTGTGGCCCGGTAACAGTGCCCTCATGGGACCTGGGCCCCCCACTGAAGACCGGGAAGCCTCCCACCACGGCTCTCTCCTTTAGCCCACTCCGACCCCTTCCTCCATCTCAGCCTTGACCTTCCACTCATGTCTTCACAGAGGCCTGCCTTTGGGTCTTGGCATGAAAATTCAGCCCCGTAAGATCTGCTCAATCACTGAGGGAAATAGCACTGGCTTTACTATGGATCTTTCCAGAAATTCAGACAGGAATTTTTCAGTTTGAGAAATTTCAGTGCTAGCAGTTTATTCTGGAGGGCATGTCTGTAGGGGATTGGGGAAATGACATGAGGGAGAGAGAGGCCCAGTAGAGGGTGTGTTACCAAATCAGTGCCGCCGAGGGCGACAGAGGACACTGCTGCCAGCACAGAATTGGCCCCAGAGTTCATCTTGTTCTACGAGGGCATAGGGAGGGAGCCGGCAGAATCAGCCTCAACCCGCCAGATCGCCCTGGACAATGCTGTGTTTTAGATATGCTTTCTTTAGCCTGCTAGGTGTGTTCGACCATCCATTTGAATCAACTGCCAACACTGCAGAATGGGGTGGCTCCCCATCACAATCCCGCTTGGGTTTGCATTGAAAAAAATGAGATCTTGCAACACGGGCTCAGTGTCCCTGCTTGGCAGTCAGTGATCAGCTGGACAGTGATGCCCGCTGCCCGTCTGGACAGGGACTGAGCTCCCCTGGCCCCAAGTCCCACGAGGGCCCTGCTGCTTGCATCTTTTAGCTGTTTGGCCCCTGAGACATCGAAGCCTGTGACCCTCCGCCCTGAGTGTTCGCTGTTCCCGGAGTTGCGCCGAGAGTAACAGACAGGGCACCCGTGCGGCTTGCCTCCCCCTTCCAAACCGCACAGGATCAGTGGCTCCACCTTCCTCCTCTCAGCCCTTCCAATCCCTCTCGGCCTTTGAAAGGGGCCAGCAGACCAGAACCACTGAGCCATACCCAGGCCCCGGAGCTACTGCCAGCTCTCCCTTTGGCATCAGGATTGCCAGTCACAGAAGGTGTTTTTAAGGGCAAACTGCATTTCAGAAACTCCTGGCCACTGGGAAAAAGCAAACAAGTATTTTCCCTTTATTCCTCTATCTCCCTCCAATTTCTTTTTCCTTCTGCACTCATAAACTTGCCTCATCTCCTTGCTCCTTAATATACTTGGTGTTAGCACTTGAGTTTTTCTAATAAGTAATTAACCCCACCCCCACCCCCCACCACGAACTCCGGCTCCTGGCGTTTCACTGGGAGTCTCTCTCAGCCCTCCAGGGAAGCCAGCACGGTTATTTATTGTTTTTGTCTCAAATCATTATTTAATCAAGAACGGGGGGGAAAAGACAACCTCTCACTTACACTTTAAAATTTAATTTCAGCTGAATTCGGAGATCAAGAGGCAGCACGGCCTAATAGGTTACAAAAATACAATCAAGAAGAGAATTCCAATTAAACTGAACAAGCGCATTTACTGCGCCTCCAATGGCCCCATGGAGAGAGGCGGCTGTAACTTTTTTTTCCTTCCCTACCATATGGGGGACTGGAAATTCTCGTGTGAACACGGAGCTGCGTGGCAGAGCGCTTAGCTAGAGGGCTCTGGTTATTTCTTTTAAAAAATCCTTTTGTTTCACAGAGACATTAAGTTTATTTTGCTTGCTGTTGTTCATCTTCCTTTGCAAACTAATTAGGAAGACAGCAGAAAAATGGATTCAGTGACCTGTTGGAAGTTCATCTAAGGGGAGCCGGGGATGAGGAAAGACCGGGAGACTTGCTGGGGGTTGTGGGAAGATGAAAAAGTCCTTCCGGGCTGGAGCCGCCCCAGGGCTCTGCATTTGACCTTGGGCCCAGGGAGCTGGCCTGGCCTCCTCCTAGGACCCTCCCTCCAGCATGAGGCTGATGCGGACTGGCAGCTTCAGCTTCCCCATCACTCCAGAGCCCCCCGTGCTGGCCCCCAGCCCACCGGTTCTCGTAAATCTGTGCACGAACACAGCTAGACAGTTTCTCACCAGCCCAAATTGAAAGGAAAGAAGTTTAAGTTTTGTGTGGGGGGTGTCCAGCCTTTTGGCGTCTCTGGGCCACACTGGAAGAAGAAGAGTTGTCTTGGGCCGCATAGTAAATACATCGTGACATGTAATCACAAAGAAATCTCATACTGCTTTAAGTAAATTTACGATTTTGTGTTGGGCCGCATTCACAGCCATCCTGGGCCACAGGTTGGACGCCCCTGATGGGACTTTTCCCCACTAAACACATTTGATTTCCAGCCTCATTCTTTCTCCCGAGGCCACGATGGTCCTACCTCTTCTGGTGGTAAGATGTCACTTTCATGACAGAAAATAATGATTTTTTTTTCTGTCCTGACTTCACAAGTGTATAAGTTGACAATGCCATGCTACTTTCCATGAAAAAACAAACAAAAAAACAAAAACCACCAGTCCCAGAAGTCCCCGAGTCTCACAATGCCCTTCTTCTGCATTCTGGCTCCCGTGCTCTCTAAACTGCAAGGAACGGTTTCGTCTTCTCCCTGAGGGGTGGGGCTCGAAGGCGTCCGCAGGATTCACAAGAGGCTGGCTCAGGGGCCTGGAGGCCAGGGCCACTCGCTCACTGTCTGTCCCTCAGCCTCTGCATCCCTGTTCATGAAACGGGAAGCAGAGCACCACCCCACCTTTCTCCTCAGACCATTCTGATGCTCGCCAGGAATCCTGGGTGGGATTAAACTGCTTGAAGGAGACCTCCTCCGAACACACCACGTCTGGGTTCATATGGGGTCAGTTTAATACAGCTACCATGACGACCACTAACCATCCTGGTGACGGGATGGCTGTATTCGGAGCATTAGGTCCCAAGCACCGGGCTACTGTTCGCACAGAACCGAGGCTACATGAGGGCAGGAACCTCGTCTGTCTAGTTCACTGCTGCTCACCCACTGCCTGGTGCAGGACGGGTGCTAGTGCGTATATTTTAAATGGAGGGACCCCTCATCTCAGTCCGTCTTCACAGCCACCTGACCAGGTAGGTGTGATCACTGGCCAAGGCACAGATGAGGAGGCCCCTGGGGCCCAGTGCGGGATGACAGAGGGAGGCCATGCAGTTATGGGTCCCTGGGTCAGGCTTTCTGGATTTGGATTTTACCTTCTCCACTTAATAGCTTCCTTTCACTTAACTTTTCTAGGCTATAGTTTCCTCACTGCCAAATAGGAGATGTTAGTGGAAACTCCTTTGAGGGGCCATTTAGGAAATAAGTGAGATGACGCAGGTATGGAATTCAGCCCAGTACCTGGCACTTAGTGGGTCCTCAGCAAGCATTAGTTATTGCTGTTGCCCAGGGCCTCACAGGGAGACAAGGTCAGACACAAGGTCAAGAACTCCAGAGTATCAAGATCCGCCTCAAAGTCTCCATCACTACCCTCCACTGCCTCATCCTGTAGACAAATTTCATGAGACCCTCTTTTAAAGACCCAAAGTTCTGTTTTTCCCCCTTTTTGATTTTTGTTGTGGTGTGTGTGGTTTTTGGCAGGGAGCTGTGGCCACTGCTGGCCCAGGCTGGAGGCGGAAGGGGGAGAAACGGGGCCTGCTCCTCTGCTTGGTCCAGCTTCAGTCCGGATCAGCCCCTCCCTCCGGGGCTCCCTCCCTGATAACTGCACCAGGGAAAGGGCTTGGCCAGACCTTGGGGCCGCCACCCCCTCGGTCACGCAGCTGTCAGTCCTCTGGCCGTCAGACCAAGCTTCCGAGGCACAAGCCATGATTCACACCAGCTCCCCTTCCTCCCAACTGGGCTAGTGCCCAAATCACTTCACCTCTCTGAATCTCGGTTTTTCCATCTGGAAAATAGTGATAAGAATTGCATCTACCTCAAATGAGGAGGGAAAAACTGTGTGAAGTATGAGACAGTGCCGGGCACATAGCCATATTTCCCCCTCCCTCTATCACCATCCCTCTCAGTTTGGTAAACTCCTACCCATCCTTCAAAGCCCGGCTTAAATGTTCCTGCTTGTGAAGCCCTCTCAGACACCAAGACAACACTGTCTGGTCTTCCTTCTGTGGTCCTAATACACATTGTATCTGCTTCCACCACCATCGGGGGGATATCCAAACAACTCAACAACTGGTTGAGTGTGGGCCCCTTCCAAAAATAGCCCACTGAATGGCTGCCAGGTATCACTCTCCAGTTGCTGGCTGTGAGAAGGTTCCAGAAGGTACGGGGGGAGAAAAGAGGTGGCTTGGCTGACTGGGGGTGGGGTGGTGACAGGCTCTATTTATCAACTGCTGTGCAAATATTTGAATATTCCGACAACGGAGGAGGCACTGGCACTCCCCGACCCGGTCTCAGCCCTGAGCACAACACTTATCTCACCGCGGTGCAGCCGGCTGCTGACTACCAGACTGTGAGCTCCGGAGTTCAGGAGGTGGGTTTTGTTCCCCTCCCCGTCTCCCTAATGCCTGGAACAGAGATGGCTGAGTGGAGATGAGGAGCATGAGTGAGGCTGTGAAGGGTCCCTAAATTGCCTCCTTGGGACCCTCCATTTGGATTTGGGCTCAGGCCCAGCAAGAGGGCTTCAGGTTATCTTTAGCTCACCAAGTAGGATTTCAATAAGACAAGACCCCAGATTTGCATATTCATGCATGCAAATGTGCCCCTTGATGTGATACACCCTTCTTGATTTTTTTAAAGAGCTGTGCATAGGAAATGCCTGCAATGGAGTGTGGCGGGAAGCATGGCGGCAGAGAAGGCCCTTCACGCTCAGGTTCTTGCCATCCCCCCCCCCCCGACGCCCCCCCTCTCGTCCTGGGCTTCTGTCTCCATCCCGCCTCCAGTCTCCACTTCCTGCCTCCTTTGGCGAGAACTCCTGCTCACTGTCGGCCCCTCAGCTAGCTGTTGCCTCCTCTGCCCCATGCTAGCCCCAATCCTAATTCCTGCTCCTGGGGCTTGCCTTCAACCCCATCGTGGCCTCTCTGCATTCACAATGCCTACTGCCTGACACAGTTTTCACCTGTCTGCCTCCTTCTTAAGGAGATGCAGACTGCCCCTCATTCTCAGGGTCCTGGGACCAGCCTCGGAGCTGACCCTTTATAGCTGCCCAGCAGATAGCTGGTCAGTCGAAACGGATGACTGAACGGGCGATCAGTGCCAGAGACTCTGCTATTCTCTTCCACAGAGAGCTCAGGGACATCTCGGGGGCCAGGACTCAGAGAAACCTTTGGTCCCACCTGACACCTTCTTTTGTTTCTGCCTTTCCAGGAGAGCAGATGAGAAAGGCTCGGGTGTGGAGGGGACTCAGAAGGCCAGGACTGGGGGGCACCCGACGTCCCCAGAAGTTGGGCAGCTACGAATGGGGCGGGGCCAGTTCTATGGGCTGAGCCGCCTCCTAGGATAGCAGGGGAAGCAGGGGCCAGGCTCTAAGTCCCGACTCACCCACTAGTCTGCACCTACAGCCGCACCAATGTCATTATTACTGCATTGCCGCTACTATTGTTGCCACGGTTATTTCTATTTCTACCGTTGCTACTATATCACCTGCATCACCCATAACAGCAGGTACCACTCGCCTGTCGCAGCCTAAATGTTTCCCTGCGTTGAGTCCTACCCCTGGAGAGGCAGGTCTCATCAGTGTCTGCGTTTTGCAGACCTGGAGGAAACCGAGGCACAGCACGTTTGTGTGACTCTCTTGGGGTTCCTCGGCGGGTGAGGACAGAGGCAGAGTCTGCGAGGCTGCCCTCACTCACAACACCCGCTGATATTTGCTGAGTTCTGCCACTGTGCCAAGCCGGGATCAGTGGTTTGCAACATTCCGTTGCTTTTGTCCTAACAACAAGGCTTTTTTGAAGAGACTGTCTTATCTTCATGATCTCTTTCTAACGGAGGAAAGAACTGTGGCTCAGCAAGGTTTAAGCAACTATCCCTCGCTCAGAGCCAGGACTTGAGTCCACGGTCAGAACCTCACGTTTTGTTTTTTTTTTTTCCCAATGAACGACCTGCCTTGGCCCACGGGAGTCAGTGATCTCCTGTGAGTCAGTTTCTTTTCTTGGAATCCAGGGGTTGAGTGAGATGGGCTCTTGCCGTCTCTGTCTCTGCTTCTAAGTACAGATGAGCTTTCAGCTCTTCCAATGAGGGCTGGGCCCCTGGGGACCGACGGCTTCGAGAACCAACAGCCAACCGGGTACCTCACTTAGCTGGTGTGGGAGAACTTTTTTTTTTTTGTAACATCTTCACAGCCCTGCCCTGCTGGGAAGCCATCCCGGGCAGGTGAGAACACACGAGCCAGTTGCTCCCAATGGCACTTTTTAATGAGGGTCACTTGGGGCCACTGAATGGGCTGCCTCAAATACCTCGACCGGGGGACTAGGCGGCTTCCACTGCCTTAAACATCATCCTTCCACCTCTCACCGCTTGCCTTTTAAATTCATTTCTGCCTTTGCAACAATTCCTCTGGGAGACAAGTGAGGTCTGCGTGCCCGTTCTCCAGGCGGGAGAGCTGAGGCTGCGAGGGATAAAAGGAATCGTGCCGCCAAGCCAAGACCTGAACCCCGTCTCCAAATCTCTGCCACACTGGGGAGACTCTTCACGGGACCCGCGGGGCAGGGCGACTGCGGGGGGCATCTCCCACCTGCGAACCCTCAGCACCGCAGGCATTTCTACAAAGGGGGGGCCTGGGGAGAGCTGTGGGCTATTTCCAGCAAGGCTGAGGATCTCGGCAAAATTGGACTTGGTGACTTAGAATGTCATGACAGGGCACCATGAGCTTCAGGATGTGCGACAGGCACTAACTACGGTGTCAGCCAAGCCCAGCGAGGGCCTGTCACTGCCAGCTCTACCTTGACCTCCTGGCGAACACCTCTGAGCACTTCCTTTCTCCCCCTCATCCTTTCTAAGGGAGAAGCGCTCCAAGGCTTCGGGTTTGCTCGCAGCTGGAGGAGACAGGTCCCCTCCTAGCTGGCAGTCGCAGTTGCAGGCCACATCAAGGTTCAATGTCCTCGTCTGTCTCTCAGTCCCTTTAGCGTCTACTAAAGGCCATTATATACTATACCTTGTTTACTGTATTATCACCAACTACCCTATAGGGAAGTGGTCCTATTTCAACGTTACTGATGAGAAAACTGAGTTTCAACGAGGTTAAGTGGCCTTCCCAAAGCCACACAGCCAGGAAGTGGCAGCGCTGGGACCTGTGTTCACGTCCAGCTCCGCACCCTCGCCTGGAAACGCCGTGGTGTCCACTGGCTGAGGTCCCGCTCAGAGCGTGCCAGGGGCCTGTCTGCTTTTGCTTTACCCTGCAGTCTTTACACAGACCTTGACCTGGGCTTTTCTGTCCCTGAGACCTTTGTGGGCCCGTGAGAGGACACAGGTCCTGTACATTTAAGGTCATATTGACACAGGTGACATCAGTCCCCGGCTGTCCCTCCATGCTGCCGGCTAGCTGGCATCCAAGATGTGGACTTCATGGAAAAGCTGGGGTTCCCTGGGACCTCTGAGGCCCCCCTTTTCCTTCCTCCCTCAAGAAACCTCCTCAGTGCCTCGCATAGGCATTCCTGAAGACGTACTTTTCAACACCCCCCCCCAATAAAAAGCCTGGATGTTTTCACTTGTCTATCCACCCACCCCCACCCCAGATCCCCAAGCCGAGTGCTGCCAAAGTCTGGCGAAGGACCATCTGGCTCATTAATAGTGAGGTCTGAAACCAGTGGGGTCCTTGCCTGAAACCAAATGACAATGTGTCACACACTGCCCTGAACTGGTGCCTTCACCCCCGCCCCCACCAGGTGTGGCCCAGACTGGCCAAGGAAGCTGTGCAGAGTACTTACTACACCACTGGCCGACAGGAGGCTGAGCATCTGGAGGGGCTGGCTGGGCGGGTGGCCGGACCGGGCCTCGGGGCTGGCCTTGCCGAGGGTCTTGGAGCAGCGGCGGGAGTGCCTTTGGCGAGACTTCCGCCCTTCCTCGGGGGACCGGCCGCGGTGCCTGGGTCAGGGGAGAGACACCTGAGGGTCTGTCGAGGGAGGGGAGGTTGGCAGAGAGGTGGTGGAGGGATTGGTGGGATCTGAGGACTGCAGAGTATCCATCTATTCGCCCACCTGCCTGCCCATTCATTCATTCATTCATTCATTCATTCGCTCACTCACTCCTTCCCTCATCGCCTCAGGTGTTTGCCTGACACATGTTGATTCACGCCCCCGACACCATTTTAGGGGCTGGGGGTGCAGCCGTGAAGGCAGAAGAGGTCCCACCCGGGTCCAGTCCCCTGTGCTTTGAACATCCGTGCATGTGTCCCTGCCTCTGTCTGTCTGTGACTGCGTGTGTCTGGACGTGGCCATCTGCGTTTCCCCGTGTTTGTCTATAAATATACGTGCGGGTCCTGTGTGTCTTTGTGTATGTGACTTCGCCATCTGGGAAACAGAGGCATCTTATTGACTGTCAGCCAAAACTTTCAGGAAAAAAAATAGCTGACAGAGATGACAGAGACGCCTCCTGCGGGCTGGTCAGACCTAGAGCCGGCCGCCCTGCCTGCCATGGAAACCAGAGGGGTCTCCAGCTCTTCCAAAGGGGACACGTGGACTCTGAGGGGCCCCTTGGCTCTGAGCTGCAGCAGACGACAAGGAGTCCTTGCCAACTTACCCAGCACTTGTGTGACCCCTTAGAGTGTGTCCCAGGCCGCCCTGCAGCCTGGAGACACAGGCAGGGCAGGCTGGGTACTGCTTTCCCATTTCACTGATGAGAAAGCTGAGGCTCTGGACCTATAGGGACCTGCCTGAGGTCACGTAGCATGGAAGTAGCAGAATCAGGGTCGGGGCCGAGGCTGCCAGCCCTGTAGGGAACGAGGCCTCTGGTTCTTGCTCTGGGGGGGCAGTCCTTCTCTGCCTGAGAATATGCAGATCATTTTGGCCAGGTACAGGGTCCCAGGGGCAGTGCCCAGGTTGCTGCCATGAGTGTTGGAGTGCCCCTCAGCTCAGTGGGCACTGGAGAGACCCAGCAGAGGTGACAGCAAGGAGGGCTGTGGCTGGGTCTGCAATGGGAGCCCCTCCCCTAAGGGGTGGGGTAGGGCGGGAAGGTCCAGCACAGTGCCTTGAGAGTCTGCGGCCAGGCGTGCTGGCCTGCTGGGAGCTGACCCAGCCTGGGCTGCGGGGAGGCTCAGACTGAGCTGTGCAGACCTGGGTCCCTGTGCCCGCTTGGCCAGTCCCTGTGACCCTGCTCAGCCCCTTCCCCCACCGACACGCAGGCTTCTCATTGCAGCACGTCACTGACGCCGTTGACCAGTGCCCGCCAGGAGCACCCCTGTGGCCACACAAGCGTGGGGTGCCGCTCTGTGCAGTGAGGGAGACTGCACACCCTGGGGGAGTGGAGGGCATCTCTGCTCGTGGTGTTGGACAGCACCCACTGTGGGCGTGTGGTGGGGCACCCTGTAGAGCCGGGGCTCCACTCTGGGTTGGGTGCCATCGGAGAATGGAGGTCATTCCAACTGGGCATCTTCACAAACCTTATCCAGGGAAAGGGGCGAGGGGCCCGAGGCCCAGGCTGTCCTTGCTCAAGCTGCAGCGGTCACTCACATTAGTCCATGTCACTCAGTCCGTGCCACTCACGGACGAATGCTGGGTCGGTCACCTGTGTGTTCTGGACAAAGTTCCTGTTTTGTCTGGGCTCAGACCCGGGGCCGGGCACAGCGCAGGACTGAGACAAATATTTCTCCTCCTCGCCCTAGGCCTTCCGATCGCACTGGGGTGCAGTGGGACCAGGACCGTGACACAAACATGGAGCCACGTGGGAGAAGCATTTCAGAAAAGACAGAGCGGCCTCTGACACCCAGAGCCGGCCTGGCCCTGGGAAGCGGGCCGTGGTGTCCCCGCGGCCCACCAGCGATTTCAAACACGAGCTCCAGCAAATCCCCGCTCCTCCTCCTCTTCTTCCCATCCGTGAGAGGAGCCTCCTTCCCCTGCTCGGGCCGGGACGGACAACGTGTCAACACACACAGGGCCCAGCTTGGCAGAAACGGGGCACTTCATGCTGTGTGGCCTTTCGTGGGTTGCTTAGTGTCTCTGTGCTTCAAGTGACCCTTAGCGGGAGTGCAAAGTCCACAGCCGGACTCCCTGGCTCGATCCTGGCTCTGTCACTGGGTGAGGAGCAAGTTCCTGAACCGCTCCGTGCCTCGGTCTCCTCACCTTTACAATGGGAACAACCATCGTGCCTGCGTCTGCAGCTGCACGGGGAGCGAGCTGGCAACTCAGTGCAGTCTCTCGGGCACCAGTGTGAGCGGCAGTTACTGCGGGTCCCTAAGCAGAGGCAGCGAGTCCCTTCTGTCTGGGCCCTCTCTTCCCAGGGAAGTGTCAACACTGCAGGAGTGGGGCCGTCCCTCTGCTGGGAACGTGGGCCCTCGGCAGCCACGAAGGCGGTGGGGTGGGAGAGGCAGCGCTGGTGACAGAGACTGGGTTCTGGGTGGCGGCTGGGGCGAGGGGTTACCTGTTCTCACAGCTTGAGGACCGCGACTCTGAGCTCTGGGATCGCGAGGGGCAGTGGTGACGGCGGTGGCGGTGAGACTTTCGGGGCCTGCTTCTCGACCTTGGGGTGGGGTGAGAAGGAGAGAGTCAGAGGAGACCAATGGATGGATCGACGGATCGACTGACTTTGGTCTTGTGACACACACTGCCCTCTGTCACTGTCCCTCCCAAAGCTAAGTGTCTCCCTCCACCTCAGCCCCATGTCACCCAAGCTCCCCACACGGGGACCTGGGGTCTCCAGCCAGCCGACCTGAACATGAGTGAACAGAAGGGGGGTCCTCTGGATGGCTCAACATCCCACCCCGCTGGAAGCAGAGGGCTGCAGACCACACCCCGGACAGAAGTGTCACCTCTGCCTGTCACCTCTTCTTCCCCTGAGGCAGGAGCCTCGATTTCAGACAGTGTCCTGCACCACAAGGTGGCCCAGTGGGTGACTCCGTCAGGCACTAAAAATACCAACCCAAGGCCATGGGCACAGAAAGGGGTGGCTTCACTGACAGAATGTGGGTGTGGGGCTATGTCTTCTAATTTTTCTAGTGAATGTAGAAACACAGATATTTATGTAAAAGATTCCTATTTTAGCCCTGGCTGGTGTAGCTCAGTGGATTGAGCACGGGCTGTGAACCAGGCATCGCAGGTTCGATTCCCAGTCAGGGCACATGCCTAGGTTGCAGGCCAGGTCCCCCAGCAACCGCACATTGATGTTTCTATCTCTCTCTCTTTCTCCCTCCCTTCCCTCTCTAAAAATAAATAAATAAGATCATTTAAAAAAAAAAGATTCCTATTTTAAATGAAAGCTTTTTTTTGTTTGTTTTTTCAAATGACACTGTTTGGGACAAACAAAACACATTTGCAGAGTAAATTAGGCCCTTGAGCTGCCAATTTGTAATGTTGGACCTGGAAAATTAAGTCTAGATTCTTAGCATGGGGTCAAAAGCCCAATTTCAGAATGAGTTACAAGCATCAATAACAACAAAAATTACAATAATTACGTCCACTACAGCTAAAAGTGGTATCTTTGCTGGCTCAGAGCCACGTAAACAATAACAATGACTCGGTGGCAGCAGGGGCGATGGTCACCCTGGAGGCGCAGGGGCGCCAGTGGCTGGCCAGGCCGGGAAGATCGTGGTCGTCACAGACAGCTCCATCGGGAGGTAGCCAGCTAACCCAACAAAGAACTCAGGGGTCCTTGTAACGTGATAATCAGGCCATTGCCCTCACGTCAAGTTCAAAGTCTGACCTTGAAGTCCAAGCACCTTCGGTAGTCACGCCCCTTCTGGCTCTCCAGCCTCCTTGCATGACAGCTCCTGGCCTGGCTGGCACAAGCATCCCTGGGATGCTGTTATTCTGGCGCACGCATTTCCCAGCTCAGGATGTCCTTGTCAGGGTGACGAGGGTGACAGGCCACCCGTCTCTACCTAACACACTCTGCATGTCCGGCGTTGTGTTCCAAGCATTTTCCATAAACAGACGCCCCCACCCCTCACAACCACCTGTGGAGCGGGTGCTCTGGGACTCCCGTCTCACGGATGCGGAAACCGAGGCGCAGCAAGGCCACCACGTGTGCCTGGCCTGCTGCCTGCAAGAGTCCCTCCTCTGTCCTCACTCCTGGCTGAAACACCCGCTCCTGCAGAAAGCATCCCCTCCCCCCCACACCCTCTGCCCAGCACCAGGGCTCCGTCTGCACCTGGACTTCCTCTGCCCTCTCCTCTGCCACCGCGGCGCCGTGATGCATCCCACATCTGGCCCCAGGGGCCCCTGCACTGTGAGCTCCTCGAGGCCACGACAGTGGCTGGCAAACCTCTGTCCTGGGCCCTGCACAGGGCCCACCATGCAGCCCCCCTGGAGGAGTGATGCTACAGACTTGGGGAACATGCACCCTGTGTGTGCTTAGCATGACAGCACATGCAATCCTAGGACCAACGACTGCCTCTTGACTTGAACAGCCAGCTTGATTATCGGGAAGTTCTCCCCTGAACTAACTCAAAGCTCTGCTGCTCCCTTCTGGAGCCTCCCGCATGGTGGTGTCCGACGTGGCCTCTTCAGCACCGACCTTGGGTGAGGCGACCCCGTGGAGCGCAAAGCTGGGCGCCCTCCCTCTGCGCCCCTGCCCCTACCTCCCTCTCCAGCAGCGGGCTGCCTTTCATCCCGTTGCCTTTGATCCGCCATTGCCTTAGAAGCTTCTTGGCAGGAGATAAACTATTAGTTGATTGGAAAACACTCGCACTAACATTTGCAGGGTATAAAGTAGGTGGGTTGTAACCAAATTTACTTTTAATTTGGCTGGGAACTGAACTCCGCAGGCGGCACTGGCTGATTTGAATTTCTACAACCAGCTATAAACCGTGAACCAGCTGGGGCCCCGGGACAGGGCAGGCGCTTCACTGAGAGCTCTGAGCCTCAAGCCCCAGCACAGGGCTGGGACTCGTTTGCACACTCACACAGGTGCATGCACCTGACCATTCCCCCTCAACTCCTGGTGCATGCACAGCACTAGTGTGTGCACTGGTAAAAGCCACCCACACCCTCCGAATGCATAATGCACACAGACACACGAGCAGGGCACACTCACAGTGCACACAGTTCACTCACAGTGGCAGACAGCGCACACAAGCACGGTGTATGTGATGCATTCACGTGAACACAAACACATACCGCACACACTAGGTGCCCCTCTTGCACGTATTTGCACACACAGTTCACACAAATGTTTGCATGAGGAAAAAATGCATAGACGGTTACTAACAATGTGCACACCATGCACGCTAGATACAGATAAACACACAATGCACGCAGGAACACAGAATCCACACACAGAGGGTGTGCCGGGCACACAGGTGCACGCCCTTCCCCTTCACGCACACTCACATATCACATACACAGCCTTGTGCATGCGTGCACGCACGCACACCCAGACTTGCAGAGCCCATCCACACGCAGTTGCCTGTCCCTTCCCCCCCGCCCCGTTCCTGTTCACCAGGCGACTTCAGCACTCTACCCGGACTGGGGAGAGCATTCCCGGAGGTCCCTACTCACTGTTTTTTGTGCCTCTTCTCTTCCTTTCTCTTGCTTTTTGGGCTGGAGGAGCTAAATGACAAATGGATGGCCAATTAGTGGAAAGATGCAAAATTGCAGTGAAAGGTGAACAAGTAGTTAAAACGCTTAACCCCAGCGGCCACTAGGTCCAGTCTGTGCGGGGACCGACGCCGTGCCCTGCAAGACCAGAGCGGTTGGCGCCGACTCCGCCGGCGGGCTCGGCTGGAGACGCCGACCCATGTGCCCAGACTGAGAATGTGGAACCGAAGAGGCCAGGGTCAGCTTGGGCAGCCTAAAATCAACCGTAAGCAATGAAGGTAATAATAATGCCTGCCTTCTCGTGAGGCTTTACTATAGGGCATTCTGCCAAATCCTTTTTGTCCGTAATCTCGCTTTGTTCTCCCACCACCTACGGCAGAGGCACAACCTAACACGGGCCCATTTCACAGATGTGGAAGCAGGCCCACGCAGGTGAGCGGGGAGGTGGCCCAGACCACGGTCCCCGGAGCCCATTCTCCTGACTGCTGTCCCATTATTTCTAAGAGAAGAGAGAGAAACTTTCAAGGGGATACCCTGGAGACTTACGGAGCCAGGCAGATTCTGGAATGTTCTGCCCATGAATATGCAACTATCTGGGTTTTATTGCTTTGTTTTGTTTGTTTTGTTTTAGGTGAGAGGCTTGGACTGTGGAGAGAATAGACAGTGCTGGCCCGAGGCCCCAGTGCTGTCACATGGAGGCCCCAGCGCTGTCACATGGAGGCCCCAGAGGGTGAGCGCTATTTGACAAGTGAAGTCGGACTGGCTTCAAGAAATGGCCACTTGCGCACTCGGCGTGGGGCCTTGCTCCTGGGAACGGGAAACTGGTCTCATCCAACCGAAACCGGCCCTTGACGGTGGTTGCGGGACCTGTCCCCACGCCTGAGACTCAGCCTGGGCTGTGGAAGGGCCCTGTGCCTCGCTGGGAGATCCCAGCTCATGCCCTGGCCCCAGCACACAGCTCCCTGGGACATGGGGCAAGTCCGCCGTCTCGTCAGAGACCCAGCTTTCCTGGCCGTGACACTGGGCCGCTGCTCAGGCTGCTGGGCTGAGTGCGCGGATGGCATCGGCAATCGAGGCCTCCTTGGCATGGAAGGAATGAAGGAACTCTTCACTCCGCCAGCGGCTCTGATGTGGGTACTGAGGAAGCCACAGCGGCCGGTCCCAATTCTCTGTCTGAGAGATCTGGTTTTAAAGTCTGGCTCTGCTACCTTCGCACTGTGTGTAGGTGGGCATGCCTGTCCCATCGCCTGTGTGAGTCTTAGTTTCTTCATCTGTAAAATGGGAATACTGAACACACCCACCGCACAGAGTGAGGAGAATTACAGGAGTGAAATACGCACACATGTGGAAAGCTCTGAGTCGCTGGAGCCAGTGCATTTGTGCTGGAAACCCAGGGTTTCCGGTCCAGCAGGACTTGGCCCCTGTCACTCGGCCAGGGTTTGGGAGGGCTCTAGTAGGGTGGTTGGGCTGATGTTCCTCCACAGGCCCCACCCCAGGGTTTCAATCAGCGCTAAAACGGACAGACTCTGGCAAGGGTGGGAGATTTTCCAAGACCGGACGCTGGGGGGGCTGGTCCCAGAACAACCATGTTGCCTGGTGGAAGTGGAAAGCTGACTTGGAGCTTTCAGGAAAACCAGGTCAGGCCTTGTTTGGGAGGAAACAGACATGGCAAACAGACATGGGGGTGGTGCCTGAGAACACGGGGGCAGAGACTGGGATCTGAGCCTAGATGCTGCCCCCTTGAGAAAGCAGAAAGCTGAAGCAAGTGGCTGGGGGTGACAAGATTCTTACCTGTGCCTTCTCTTCTTGGAGAATGACCTGATTGGGAGTGGGGGAGCAGAGAGGGAGGGAGGAAGGGAGGAAGGGAGGGAAGGAGAGAAAGGAGAAAGGAAGACAGGCACAGAGGGAGGAAAGGGAGGAGAAAGGAAGGGAGGAAAATAAATACAGGTGAGTTAGAGGTTTCTTTCCCGGGGAGGAATGTTTCAGTGCATCTGCGGCCATGTGACATGGGGGTCGGGTACCTAGCGAACCTCCTCTCAGACTGCAAAGAATATGAAGAGATTGGCCTGCCTTTGGAATCCCCAGGTCAGAACCTACCAGTGCTCAGCCCTCGCCCCAAACTGTCAGTGACCCCCCTGTGACAGGGCTGGGTGAGGTAAGAGTGTCCTCTGCCTCCCTCCCTGCCCCTGTCTCACTTTCCTCTCTCCCTCCCTGCCTGCGGACTCATTGTCATCACCACTTTCATCGGCATGGGGCGACCAGCTTCCTGTGAGGGACTCGTACTGGGAGCCAGGCTCCCTGCTGAGCATCCCTCACACACGGTCTCCTTCCATCTCCCCCAGACTCTGGGAAGTACTGTTAACGCCCGTTTTACAAAGACGCTGAAGTTCAGAGAAGTTCGCCGAGATGCCCGAGGTCACACAGCTTTCACTAGTGTGACCCCTACTCACTCTCTGGAGCTCCTCTCAGATGTCACCTTTTCCTTGTGGCATTTTCCGACTCCCCCGGGCTGGGGCTGCCCAGGAGCCTTCTCTCTCCTCCCACGAGCCTGGAGCTTAGCTTCACTCTGGTCCAGCCCTCTACCCATTTCCCCAGCCGGAGTGTGAGCAGCTGGAGGGCAGGGGCTAGGTTTTGGTCACTGTTCTGTTCCCAGGGGCCCAGAATCCTCATTCATGACACATAATAGGCATTCAACAAAGAGATTTAAAAATGGAATTTTTTTTAACCCTGACGTCTTTTTAATTGAAAGGAGAACAAAAAATCTCCGTCTGTCCTCTACCCCTGGCTCCTATACTCCCCCAAAGTCAAACATCACTCGCCAGACACTGAGATGCAGCAGCCGGGCCTGCGGCGGGCGGAGCTCATTGGGCGAGGGCTGGGGGAGCCCCAGCATCGGCATTTCCTAACCTCCCACATAGGGCCCTCCTCCCCGCTCACCCTCCAGTGCCTGGGCTGACCGCAGCCAGCAGCAAAAGCCTGTTCCTAACCTAGCCCATCTCTTTCTCCAAAGAAGAAACCCTGGAGTGAGAAGACCCTTGGCTTCCAAGATCCAGACATGGAAAAATACCCCAAGCTGGGACAAATTATTCAGCACAGGTGACGAGATGGGTCTACAGTCTCGGCAGGCCACTGACACTGCCAAGAGGCATCTCACACCAAACCAGCAACATCTCACTGACTGGTGTGACCCGGTCTTGTACGGCTGACCCCCACAAAACACGGATTCGAACTGCTCGGGCCCACTGATTTGTGGGGGTTTTTTTCCAGTAAATGTGTACAGTACTGTAAGTGAATTTCTCTTTCTTATGATTTCCTTAGTAACATTTTCTTTTTTTCTAGCTTCCTTTATTGTAAAAAGATAGTATATAATATATAACATACAAAGTGTGCGTTAATCCATAAGGCTTCTAGGCACGGTGAACTATTAGTGGTTAAGTTCTGGGGGGGTCAGAGTTACAATGGGATTTTGAACTCCGTGGGGGGCCAGGGCCCATAACCCTCACGTTTTCAAGGGTCAACCTCATCAAACACAAACTCAGCCTCCGTCGGAGTGCCTGGGAAGGTGGCGCCATCATCGGCGCGGTCAGACTGAGTCCAGCTGGTTCTGGCAACAGAGCCCACACCTGACCACACCCCTCAACCGGGAAAAGCTGCTTTGGGGCAACTTGGAATCTCAGGTGCAATGCCGGGGAAAACCCCAGATGAACTCTTTCCTTTTTTGTTCTGCTGTGGTTAACTGCACAAGCAACCTACCATCGACGCAGGAGAAGCGGGAGGTGCAGACAAGCACAAAGAAAATACAAACCACTCTTCTCCCGCTGTCCACAGGGCACCGCAGCCAATCACCTGCACCAGGAGCTTCACACCCCCCGCCCCCAGGGGTGGCGGGCTCCGTGAGTGTGTGTGAGCATGGGCCCGTGGCCAGCCCCGCTCGAAGGCCCATGTACACTCACAGCAGCGGCTGAGCTGTGGCTGACGGTCACCTGCATGAGGACTGGCCCATGAGGACAGAGCTTCTGATTTTGCAGAGCAGCTGGAAAACCTGGTTTTTATACTGTGGAATATCTTGATCAGAAAAGGCTGGCTTGGTCTGTGAGCCACACATCTGCCTACTCTGGCGTGTATCCGCCTTGTCTTCCCCCCTTCCCACCGATAAATCCACACGTGTGTGTGAGGGTATGTATGTGCATATGTGTATATTGGGCACCTTTTGGCACATGTGACCAGTTCAGAGTGTCCCTTAACTGTCCACAAGGGAGGACATCCCCAAAAGCTGTGTTGTGCACGATCCCATCCCCTAGGACCCTCCTGGGGGGCCTTTCCTTGGGAATTGGGAATAAGGGACAGGACAGAGAGACTCAGTGCCTTCTGGCTGGGCTCGCCATGTGGAGAGACGGAAACGGGGTGCAGGCACATCTCCCACAGGGAATGGGGGACTGCGTGTCCTGCTTGGTGCTCTCAGCATTCCACTCCTCGTCCCTGGACCCTCATGGAGGCCTGGCCGGGCCCCAAGATACTACTGTCTCCTTAGCACCCATTGCCCCTCTGCCTGAGTGAGCTTTGGTGGGCCTCTGGTCGTCTCGACCAGGGTCCCAAGTTACAAAAGGCACAAAAAACAAAATGAAGGAAAAGCAACCTGTGGATGAATATTTTACATAAATGAAATGCTTCTAAATGAACTTCTGGGGTCATCCATGCTCACCGCCGCCCCACCCCACCTGGGGAAGCCTTGTCTGTGGAGGAGGAGGGACAGTACCTGTGTCGCTTATGTTTCTTGGAACTTTTCTTCTTCTTTTTCTTGACAGGTGATGGGCTATACGATGGGGACCTGCAGGGAGAGGGATGCCCTTCAGAGAGAGGTTCTTAAAAGCCAGTGCTGGTTTCAGAAAGGCCCTCCTCCAGCCCCACGCCAGTCCTGGTGCGCTCAGTGGCACCCACAGGATAATGCACAGGCTGACAGTAGCTTGCACGTGTCTGCAATGTTGGACCGAGGCTCCGGAGACCTGAGTTCCAGTCTTGGCTCTGCCACCAAGTCATGAAGCCTCCTTGGGTGGTCACCCCTCGCTCTCATTTCCCCACTGACGGAACACCCAGGTTGAGGGAGATCAGGCGGTTCAAACACAGTGCCAGCAGGGGGCAATCAGATAGCATACGCATATGCAGCAGAGGGGAGTGGGGGGAGGGGAGGCAGCAGGGAGCGGTGGGGACCTGGGTCTGCCAGGGGCACCTGACTTAAGGGGTGCCTCTCAGATCAGCAGGGGGTCCCCGGGTTTCCAGAAAACCTCCTTTTCAATAGAAGTCACCAGAGAAACATCTTTTTTTATATGGCATCTCCTGGCCTTGAAACATTGGCCAGCAGTTAAAGAGACGAAAAGAAAAATAAACACTTTGCACGTCAAACAAAACATGTCTGCAGGGGGAAAGGCAGCGTTGAGAACGACCTGGCTCTTAGGACTCACAGAGCCTGAACCCAAACACGTGCCCTGCGGACATGGGCTACATGAAAGAATGGCTTAGTGAAGCCTGATGCCTGTGGTTTCCGTCTTTGACGTGTCCTCGTGCCCGCCCCTAAGATCAGGAGGCATAAGCCACTTGTGCCAATTCCAGTGCTCACTCTACAATGGCTGGGCCTCAGGGTCTTCGCCCACATTCCTGTTTGGGTCCTTTTAGAACTAGCCTAAAGGGGTGTCCAGGAAACAAGGTCCCGGAAAACCTGGAGGTCAGGACCTGTCGTTCAGACATTCCTCTCTGCTGCCCCCCACAGGCTTCTTCAAGTACTGCCTCCCAGGTTTGGTGTGTTTTTCAGCTGGCTGTTCTAAGGCCTCTGGCCACCACGGGTCTGGAGCTCTGGCTATCCTTGTAGGCCAGTGAGTGGCAGCTTAGAAGAAAATCTGGAAATATTTTTAAATGCGAAAAAATTAAAATAAATTGTACATAGAAAAAAATCATAGGGTACAAAAGAGTCAGTAGCTAGCAAATTATAAGATCCATTATCCTCGGCTTTAAACCCACTGCTGGATGGGATGGAGCCAACTGAGGGGCTTGGAGTCATGTCCCTGTGGGTTCTGTCACACCCACCCTGTGCCTTTCTTCTCCTGTCTCTGAAATGGGGACAACAACGCTTGCCGGGCAGGCTGCGGTCAAGGGCAACAGAGATCGTGGGGAATGCACAGCCCTCCACACAGACACAGTCCTCAAACAAAAACAAATGAACCAACATTCGGGGTCAGGGCTGTGGCTTCGCCCAATCTGTCACTCACCACTGTGTGTCCGACACTGTGAGACAGTGCCTTCCACCCCCGTTTTTCACCCGAGAGGGAGAGGGAGGTATCACCACCATTGTGTAGGACTGGAAACAGAGAGGGGGAGTGAGTCCCCTAAGGCCACACAGCTAATTAAGAGGAGAGAGGGGCACCGAACTCAAGGGGTCACTGTTCAACTCCGATGCCCATGTGACCCCCGTTTTGTCCCTTCCCCCACCTTCAAGGTCTCACCGACCCGTGGGCCCCTCACCTCCTTCTCTTCTTCCTGGTGGATTTCTTCTTTTTCTTCTTCCCCCTGGAGGAGGGAGGTGGCGTCAAATCCTTGTCACGGGAGGCGCTGTGGAGAGCACCAAGTCTGGCATTAGAGGGCTAAGGGTCCCCAGGCCCCGGTCAGGGCTGTCGCAGCCAGGGAAGAGGGGCCCAGCGCCTTGGAGGATGAAGGACCCACAGCGAATTACCACCTCCTGGCCGGTTCAGTCACACGTCAGACTAAGTGTCTCAAATAGGGAGCTAATGCCGACCTAATGAGACAGACGCGGTATGTCACCCAAACACCAATTGATTATTTAAAACAGAATCACAGAGGTTAACTGCTCCTTAATAGATTTATTATTGAATTTGCAAATGGTTGACCTTGATAAATAAATCACTTTTTAAATAATTAATCGGCAGTTCAGCCCCTTCCCTCCTCAATACATCTTGTCTATAGTTCCTGCTGGAAATTTAATAGAAGGCAGATATGTTAAGGAGCAGCTGATTATTAAAAGTATATTTGCCGAGGTCTAATGTAATGAGATACATATCTTATATCGCTTCACAGAACCTCAGAAACCTCTGCTCTTCAGGAATAATTATTTCCCATTCAATTAAATTCAAATGCTCAGGCTGCAACTAAATGAAGTCAAGTTATCTCCTTTTATAATTGGGGCAGGCTCCAGGGATTTTTTTTTTAAACACTACCCCATGGCAAAAGGAGACGGTTTGGGATGAAAAACTGCTTGGAAATTGAAACGTGCCGACCTAGTTGGACCACCGTGGGCAAGTGGAATATTAATAGGAATATTATTGTCATTATTAGCAATAACACAACTACCGTTTATTCACTTACTACGTGCTATGTGTTTTATATGCTTGGACACTCACGAAACACTTTGGGGGTGGTCTGGCTTTTACTGCTTCAGTTTACAGGTGAAGGAGATAAGGCTCAGAGACCTGAACGGGCTTGCCCGTGGCGGCACAGTGGGGAGAGGCTGAGCGCGCTGGGAGCAGAGTCAGGGCCGGCATGGCCCCTCCCCGAGAGCTCTCCCAGCAGACCAGCCGCCTTCTCAAGCCTGTTTCTGTGCCCGTGCTCTGGAAATGACCCAGAACTCTTTACAGAACATCACAAAACACTGCCATATTTAACTCCATTCCAAGAACCGGGATCATTTTGGTTAGTAGAAAAAAAACGATACAGTGGTCACAATACACGCTCAGGACTCTGCGCTGCCAGTATAAAAACCATACGGCTACTGATATATCGAGAGCATTTTCAGGAGAGTGGCTTTTGGCAAGGTGAACACAAAGAGCATAGGGCGTAGGCACGCAGCTCCTTACCTACGCTCCCGTGTTACAAAGCACAGGGGACCCCGCATGTTTCCAGGAAGTGAACCGGCCGCCCGTGCGTGCATGTGGGTGGCCACGTCCAAGTTTTCCCCTCAGTGAGTGCCTGACACAGAGCAGAAGCCTGACGCGTGGACATTCTGTGAGCGACCGAAGGAGGGGTGAATGGATGAAAGCATTTAGCCCCCGGTTAAATCATCTTGTTTCATATAAACACTTCCCAGGGGAACAGCTGCCAGGAATTTGAGAGAAAAAGAAGCCTGAATCATTTAAAATTAAGGGAGGGATACTTAGGGGGAAAAAAACTTTTAAAAGTGTGTCCTATAAAACAGAGAGAGATCTCGTTGTTTCAGTCAATTACTCTGCCTTAGTGACCCAAAAGCTCCAGGTCCGAAGGAGAGAAGTGGGACCAGATCAGGGGTCCTCAGGCTTATCTCAGCCCTGTTCCCAGCGGACCTCAGTTTTCCCATCTGTAAAATGGCTTTGACACCCTCCGACTGAACAGGAGGCCAAGGCTGTATCTGGGGGAGATGCTGACGAGGACACTAGGTTCCTTTCCCATCTGTCACTGCGGTGGAGGTGGGGGGTGGTCAGGTTCAAGCCCAGGGCAGTAGACACTGCTGAGTTTGTTTGAGGAGAAAGAGTGACACGTTTAGCCGACTGCTGACGCCAGATTATACGACTCTGTGCTAAACAGATTCACTTCTCCAGGGCCCAAAGACGGGCCAGACTTCACATGTGTACAGCATAACATTTTTAAACAGGTGGCAGGTGGTAGGTTGGCTTTTTCATTAACGTCCAAGTATGATGTGGTAGGTGTAAGTCTAGGATATAAGATCAGAGAGACTGAAGTTCAAAACTTCAGTCTGTGTATGTAAACCTTAGGGAACATAGTCAATGATATTGTAATGACTCTGTATGGTCCCAGGTGGGGCACTGCAGATATCAGGGGGAGCACTTCGTAAAGTGTATGATTGTCCAACC
The DNA here is from genome assembly GCA_004024845.1 of Tonatia bakeri. NCBI lineage: Eukaryota > Metazoa > Chordata > Mammalia > Chiroptera > Phyllostomidae > Tonatia > Tonatia bakeri. The sequence continues at coordinate 3,674 of PVIA01007658.1, read as the reverse complement.
ACTACTGTACGCCCGAAACTAATACAGGAAAGGAAAAAAACTATAACTAGTAACTGGTGCCTAAAGTAACCCAAACAAACAAACAAGCAAATAAACAAAACGCTTCACCCTGCCACTGACCGGCTGCCAGATCTGGGGAAGCCACCTTACCTCTCTGAGCCTCAGGAAGATGCTGTGCCCTCACAGGGCAGCTACACGCTGCCTATCACATAGTAGGTGCTCACGAAATACAGCGTGAATGACTGAATTTAGGAATGCGTGCAAAGATCTGGGGTCTGGGCTGAAGTCATGGTTCTGGAGTCTGTGGCTCGGGGGTCATTAGCACAGACAGAAACTACCTCCGGCTTTTAAGGCTCCTGGGCCAAACTGGGCCCATCTCCTTGGTGTGCAAAGGAAGTGTGACTGACACACAGCTACGCCCACTTGGTCGCATATTGTCTGTGGCTGCTCTGTGCGACAGAGCAAGGCTGAGCGGGCGTGGTGGAGACTACACACCTAACACATTTCCTATCCGATCATCCACAGAGAGAAGTTGGCTGCTCCCTGACTTAAGGGTCTAAAAGAAGAGCTTGTAGGGAGAGAGGGGCGGACTGGCCAGAGAGACAAACTCCAGCTCTGCCTCCTCGACTTGAACTGTCTCGCTGCCAGTAGCGTCTCACCTGCGTGCTCTGGCGGGACTGAGCTCCCGGCAGGCCTTGTCTCTCTCCCAGCTGTTGGTGCCCAAGGCCTCAGTGGCCAGACGCTGGCTCAGCTTTTCCGAGGGTCCATCCTGAACAGGAACCACGGGGCTGCTCTGGGTTTCGGTCCTACGGGGGCAGAAATAAGGAAGCAAAAGTGTGAGGGTATGGTGTAGACTCTCAGTGCTCATCAAAACCTCACAGACGTCCTGACACTTCCCAGTTCCCCTTGCAGTTGACGCTGGGGCCATGAGATTATCTTTGGCCAACACGTCTCTGATTGGGGTGACGTGTGTCATTTCCAGTCTGACCCGGTAAGATCTGTGGCCCTTCTCTAGCTCCCCTGTCACGGGGACTGTGGAGGCTACGTACTCTGAAGGGCACTGCTGAGGTCTGGAAAGCGAAGATCTGTGCTGAGGCAGAGGTGCCTGAACCACATCGCGGACTTTGCGTGACAGAAACAAGCCTTAGTTAGTTAAGCCACCAAGATGGAGTTTATTTGTTGCTGCAGCCCAGCCTTCCCTATCCTGACTGACTCACAGGGGGAGGCTGGAAACCGGCATTTCCTTACCCGCCTCGAGACATAACTAGAGGCCAAAGCATGATGGGATTAGTTCCAACTCCTCTTTGCCATTCTGATTCCATTTTTCTACCTTCTATGTGAATGGAACAGAGATACCTGAATTCAAATACCATTTCCACCCTTTAGTAGCTATGGGAACTGGGGCTGGATACTCAACCTCTCTGAGTCACGGTTTTCTCAATTATTAGACAGGGGATAATATCAGCCCTTATAGTGTTGATCTGTTGTAAGATAAAACAAGCAAACACAAGACCTAAGAAGTGTAGTTCCCTTTCCCTTCATTGCCTGTGAACCAAAACCTCTCTTTTGGCGACTGTAGCAGGTTTGAGGCCACCTGCTTGAGACGCACGCAGTTCCCACAAAGGCCCAGTTCCCTCTTCTGCTTCTAAGATGAGCCGCAACAACACAGGGAAATTACCTGAGTGCCCCCAATCCCATCCCTGCCCTTCTTTGAGTCCCAAAGAAGGAAAAGAAATTGCCTGGTGACTCTGTCTCCGAAGACAGAGCCTGCTGGCTCCTCACCGGGAGGCGTCAGGGCTCTGAAAGGCACAGGTGGATCTGGCCCCGACCAGCGAGTGCCCCTCCCTGCTTGCCCAGCCTGCAGATCCGGGTCCAGCATCGATCAGAAACGTCAGCATTTCTCAGGCACCAGGCTCCTGCAGCCAGTGCATCAGGATTGGTTTTACGAGTCAGGCCGAACGCGTCTGATAAGCCCCCCGCTTCTCCGGGCTGGCCGGAGAGCAGGCCACGCCCAGTCAATATTGGGGGAAAGACAGGGCAACACATCTGTCTCTGTCAGCTGCTAACAGCGCCCCCTTAGGAGCAGAGCTAGGAGACACCGCAAGCCCAGGAGCAATGAACATTCTTGTCAGGGCCTCCCAGCCCTCCTCACTGCCAACCATGCTTCCAGAACTCCCCTCCATCCAGCTCACCCTCGGCTTTCCCCACACCTCCCTGCCCTCCTCCCACTGCGAGGGTCCCACTCCCGTTCCTCGGCCCAGGCCCATGTATCTGTGTGGATGCCACCCTGGCTCTTCTCAGACAATTCAGGACCTGCAGCTGCTGCCCAGCCCCCGGTCCCCAGCGAGGCTGCCCTCCCATGCTCGTCTTGGCCTCAGCTAACCTGTGCTCAGGAATGCACTCCGATGCCCAAGGGCCTGCAGCGTGCCCAGGCCAGCTCTAGGTGTGGGGTGCCCCAAGCAAGACAGGGATAGCCCCTGTGACCACAGAGCTCACGTTCCAGAACGGGGAGCCGGTAATAAAGACGTAAGGAAGTCACAATAAGGCTTATTGGATTGCGATAAATGACGCAGAGAATAAATCAGGGTAATGGGACTAGGAAATGGGCTGGGTGACTGTGTACAGTGATCGGGGGAGACCTTTCTGAGGAAGTAGCGGGGAGTGGAGACCTGAAGGGTGAGGGACTAACCCTGGAGTTTGTGCTGGTTTTAAAGCGTGTTCACGGATTCTCTGATGCTCCTGCTGTCAAAAGATGGCGTCTAGTTGCCTCCCCCAAATGTCAGACGGGCTTAGTACTCACTTTTAATGAACACAATAAGTTATGGAGAATAGAATAAATCAGGAGAAGTGACAATGTGGGACATTCAAGAGCAGGCCACAAAGACAGCTCCTGCCCCACGCTGTCAAATGGACCACCCCAAGGGAAGGGGGCCGAGCGGAGGGGCCCAGCCTGAAGCCGAGCCGAGGCCTCCGGCCGACAGCCAGCGCCAGCCACCCATGTGAGTGGGCCTCCTTGGACGTGGACCCAGCTCCAGCCGAGCCCTCAGGTGAGACCGCAGCCCTGGCCAGCATCCGACTGCAATCACAGGAAGGAGGGTGAGCCAGTCACCGGCCCAGTTCCTGAACCCCAGAAACAGAGACACAATTACTGCTTACTGTTGTTTTAAGCCACACAGATTGGGGTAACTTCTTGCACTTTTCATGCACCAGGCTTCTGCAGCCAGTGCATCAAGACTGCTTTAATGGCTCAGGATGAACGCATCTGATAAGCCCCCTGCTCCTCGGCGCTGCCTGGACGGCAGGCCACGCCCACTCAGTACTGAAGGGAGGACGGCAGAAGGAACAGCAAGGTCAGAGACTGGCAGTGTACATGAGGGAGAGCAACCACGGGTGAGCGTGATGAGAGGGGAGATCAGAGCCCAGGTCTTCGTAGGTCACGGGAAGAGCTCTGGGTCCTCGTGACTGGGAGGGGAAGCCTCCTGAACAGAAGAGTGGTTGGTCTGGCTTGCATTTCAGAAGAGTCGCCCCACTGGCCGAAGGCACAGACACTAGGGAGGGAAGGACAGAGATGGGGAGATGGTGCAGAGGGTGGTGATGAAGGTGGTAGTTTGGGCACTGGTATACTTTAAAGGTAGAACCTGCATCCTTCATGCTGCTGGTTCAATGGGGGGGGG
>PVIA01007657.1:0-80657 GCA_004024845.1 Tonatia bakeri | reverse complement strand
TCCTGCCCTGCTGGAAAGGAGCAGGAGGGAGCTTTCTGTTGCTGAGGCCTCTCCCTGTGCAGACTTACTTTCGCTGCAGTTCTCATCTTACACCCCTGTTGGGGACAAAGAGGGACCAGTGCTGAGTCACAGCCACCTTTGCTCAGGGCACAGATTTTCTGATTTCCTTCAAAATGACTTCTGTCTACCCGGTGGCGGCGGGGTGCAGATGCCCAACCAGAGCGAAGACGCCTGTAAAACATGGGCGAAGGATTCTTTGCTCCCTTTCTAAACTGTAGGCCTCAGCCTCTGTTGTCTACCTCTCAGCTCTTCTGTTTTTTTTTTTTTTTTTTTTTTTTGTAAAAACTGTCCTCTCTTTTCCCCAAGGAAATCCTCCTATCAGTGCCACTGAGGGACAATGGAAGGATCCAGATTCCTACCTGGTATCAATGCTAAGTCAATAAATAACACTTTGGCTGCCAGTGGACTTCAGTGTAGGTGTGTTAGGCCCTCTTGGCTCTGTTCAGATTTTTAGTTTTCAGTTTCAAGAGGCTGATAGAGGAGCAGCACACAAAACGTGCTTGTGCCTCATGCACAGTCCTTTATTTGTGACTGGATTGGATTTGAATCTTGAGTGGTGGCCTGTGTTGTGTTTTTCTGATGGTCCTGTAGAGTATTTCAGAAGTGTAATTGTGCATGGAGAGCAGACAGGGGTCTAGATTATGAGAGTACCCAGTGGGATTACCAAATAGATGGTACTTAAACCTTAAAGGGTCTCAGCTGAAGAGAGACCAGAATGGAATGGGGACAGAAATTTGATTTCTGGGCCAAGCCTTCTCCTTAGGCACTTAGCTAAAGTGACACTTTCCCTGAGTGGGGACCATGTCCCCAGCTGTGCCGGACTTGGGAGAGCAACCGAGCTTCCCCTTCCCCTCCCGCCCTGTGCAGTGCGTGTGTTCTGTCCCACCTCTCAGGCCGCTGCCGGGGTTTGCCACAAAACTGTACTCGAATCCAATGCACACTGGTGGCCCCATGTTCTCTGTGCCTTATATGTTCATAGACCAGAAACTGAGTGCAATCAGGAGCCAGGCCTGTGACAGCGAAGCCGAGTGGAGAAGGTGGTAGACGCGTCCCCAGCCACTAACCCAGTCAGTCCTTCCTGCATCCCCATAAATTGTGTTCTCGTGGTCTCTACATTACAGGATGGGAAACCAAGGCACAGGGGGGTAACTAACATGCCCCAGATTGTAAATTCTTGTCCCACGTCACTGCCAGAGCACTACGTCTATTGCTGCGTCTGTAGCGATGCCTCCCTTTCGCATCTGTCGTCCACCTGGACGTCTGGCTGCTGGTGAGACTCTGGAGACAGAACTCACTTCTGCCGAGTGGTCCAGAGAGGTGACTTTGAGAGCAGGAGTTCTGGCCAGGCAGTGGTACTGTGGCTGATGGTGGCAAGGAGACCTCTGGACATCAGTGTGTGTGTGGTGTGTTTGTGTGTGTGTCCCCCGAAAATCACTCCCAGTAAACAGATGACTTGGTGGCAGGGACTGCCCCCTTCCCACTGAGTTCTTAGAGGCTGTCTCCGGAAGAGTCTTTTAGCTCTTTCTGTTGAAAAAACCCAAGATAGGTGGTCTCTTCGCTAGCCATGCATTGTTACTTGAGGGGCAAACCAGTAATATCTACTTGATTATCTATTGATTATTAAATGTGTTCATTTATATGTACTAAGCAAGTTCCATTCCATAGACATATAAACACATTACTGTCCCAAATCTGTTTTAGGAACTGGTTGTAGGAGGAGTGTGGTGTGAAAATATGTAATTTGTAAAAGGTACAAACATGATTTATAAATATAGGATCAACAGATTTAATTTGCTTAAATAAGACTGGTTCAAGGGGTGATTGAAAGACTGGGTGTTTATAGGCGTTGAATAAAGAATGTTGGAATGAGCTTACTGGACACAGGACTGTTAGTTTCCTACAGGGTACCGAGGCCACAACCCTTGGAGCTCTCCTTGCCAGTGGACCTAAACCTCCAAGTTAATATGTTTCTTAAGAGAGCCTGTACCCTAGTCAGTGGTACGTAGCAGTGAGGCGAGGGGGAGCACGCATCTGCACAGACTGTCTTGGATGGGCCTCCTAGGCACATGGGGAGAACATGCCATCTTTCTCTTGCCTTATTTTCAACTTTCGGATAATTTCCTGTAGCAGGAGATAGGGTAGCCCAATTCAATGAGCCTGGCCCTTTAATCCTGCTTTGAATCCCAGCTCTGCTTATGTGAGTCCCTGCCTTTTTTAAAAACATTTTTTTATTTATTTATAAAGGTTTTATTTATTTTTTAGAGAGATGAGAAGGAAGGGAGAAAGAGAGGGAGAGAGACATTGATTGGTTGCCCCTCACAGGCCTCCAACTGGGGACCTCGCCCGCAACCCTGGCATGTGCCCTGACTGGGAATCAAACTGGCAACCGTTTGGTTCACAGGCCAGCACCCAACCCACTGAGCCACACCAGCCAGGGCTTTATTTATTTTTATTTATTGATTGTGGAGAGAGAGAGAGATCAATTTGTCGTTCTACTTATTTAGGGATTCATTGGTCGATTCTTGTATGTGCCCTGAGCCCTGACCGGAAATGGAACCGGCAACCTCGGCATGTTCGAATGACGCTCTAACCAACTGAACTGAGCACTGCTTTCCTCATTGGTAAACTGTGGTAAACTGGGTAAAATTCCCCCCGCCCCCATCCTGGCCTGGATGTGGTAGAATTACATGATAGAGTGGTGCAAAGCACCTGGCAGAATGCCTGGCACCTAGTAGGTACTTAGTGACTGGCTGGCTTGATGTTATAATAAATAAAATAGGTCCACACCTCTGCATATACAGCCCTCTCCTCTCAGTGGCCTGCCTTGGACCTTGCTGTAAAGATGATTTCTTCTGAGGTTTGGTTCTGATATGCCCAGGAATCTAAGCCAAATCGTGGTTTTTTCCCAGGATCAAGATAGTGAGAAGATCTGGGCAGTTTGTCTCTAGTTCCTAATCAGTCAGCCCCGCCCGACAGCCTCCTGTGTCCTTCATCAAACCCAATGAAATCCATTTTCTGTGTGCAGCCAGTGTGTCTTGGCAGCTGTGAGTCAGCATCCTGTGCAGAATGGCCTCCTGGTTCCTCGCCCGTGGACAATAGAGACATTTTCCATGGAGTGCCAGATGCGGAGCTGACTGGGGGTTTCCACCCACGGAGAGGAGGAGGAAGACACTCCAGGAGGCTGATTTTGTGGTTTGGGACCCAACCATTATTTTAGACTGCGAGTGTTCTTTAGGTTTTAAAAATACAGCGGGTGGTTTACAGAACCCACGACCCCAGACCTCTGTGCTTGAGCCCTGCCATCAGCAGCGCCTCCCTGTGGCGTCACTGGGCAGAGCTGTTGCTGCAGGTTCCCTGCCTGTTAGAACAGGGCCTGGCCTTTCAGGTGTCCCAGCTCAGTGTGGGAAACAGCTGGTAGTCAGCCGGCTATTTTCATTTAAGGAGTAAAAGCTGACAAACATTATGGTGCTCTTTCCCATCAGGAGCCAAATAAATTTGTTTTAGATCGTCACCAGTCTTGAAGATCTTAGCCTCTATTTGTTTGAAAATAGTTTAAAAATTTTTTATTTATTGTTTTTTGAGAGAGAGAGAGATTTATTGCTCCACTTATTTGTGCATTCATTGGTTGCTTGTATGTGCCCTGATGGGGGCTCGAACCCAGAACCTTGGCGTGTTGGGACAACACTCTAACCAACTAAGCACCCAGCCAGGGCAAAAATAATTTTTTTTAAATATAAATAAAAAATCTGCTCAGACCATGGAATTTCTGTGTTCTCACCCACATTCTGTAGGACCCCCCCACCTGCATCACTGCTTCCCAGTGTGAGCCTTTGCTTAGATTACTTTGTGACCTTCCACATCAAACACAAGTGCAGTGGGTGGCAAAGCAACACTCAAGTTTGTTGTTTTTCCCTTATTGTTTTGCCCCAGCTGCACCGTTTCATTTAGAGCCTGGGCCCTTCGGCCCAGCAAACACTTCCCTGTAACACGTGAACAACGAGAGCCGTCGGAAAGGACAAATGCAGAGGGGCGGAGCCTCATCTCCTGGGCATCTGCGCCTGTGTTATGTCTGTTACAGTGCTCCTCGAGGTCCGCACTCTCTGTCCACTGTTGACGCCAGTTGTGCTGACGCAGGGAGCCGAGTGTTCAGTCCTCATCCTGCAGCTACATGCTGGGCAGAAATGATGAGTGGAAATGATGAGTCACCAGGTGACCCTGGCAGCTCCACCTGTGCTGGGCTGTTTTCCGCAGGAATAAACTGTCTCACCAGTTATGGTAGCAGGTCAAGAGGAAGCGGCAGTGCTCTGAAGATTCGGTGTTTAAATCCCACAGGCCGATGTGTGTGTTCTGGTGTTGTGACATAGGAGATGCCTTAAGTGGCTTTGACGAGGCCATTGATCCTGGGCTCCATGATTTTTTCATTTTTCCAGTTCAATTTGAAGCTCGCAGACAATGGCGTGGGAGAAACAGCTGATGTAGGTGAGATTCTCAGAAGGCAGAGTGGCTTCCACTTGACGAAACAACCCCCTTTTAATTTCTTTGTAGTTCCTACATTAGCGTTTTCATAAAGCATCAGATTGTTCACTCTTAAGATATCCCAGCATGTTGGAGGCTGCATCTCGGCAGGCTGTTTGGTTGGTAAATAATTTAGGTAAAACACATTTAGATTCCTTCCGACTCGAGCAGTTGCTGCCTCCTAGGTGAGATTCAGGTTAACTACCCAGGCTCTTTATGAGGATTTCCAATAATTGGATTGAATTCCGACTCAGTGGGCTGGACGCTTAGGCACTCTGAACAGAGAAGCGGAAGGCAGTTTCACTGACCGAGAGCACGACTCCACCGCGGTTTGTGCAGAGAGCTCTTTGTGCGTGTCATTTCCTGCCTGGGTTTTGGGGACAAAGGTAAGCGTTTCTCTCCCCGAAGTTGTAGACGACCCTGCGCCTGACAGATGCAGTTGGTAGAAGTGTACTTGAAAGTCCTGTATGTGGGGAGATTTCAAAGAGCTTTCCATTCCTTCCCTGTGCTTAGCCATCTCTGCTGGTGACTCTTGGTGGCTCCTAAATAATCACCAGGGAGGTGGCTGAAGTGCTGCTTCCTGGGTCCAAAGTCCTAGAGCTCAATGGAGCTCAGGTGGGACCCAGGGGCTGTGTTTTTTAGTAAGTGCTTCATGTGGCTCTAATTCAGGTGGGCCCGGAACCACATCTGACACAAATAGAACTTTGCATTTGTCCCCAAGGGAGAATAGTTTTTTTTATGGTTCAGTGTTCTTGGTGTGCTTTCAGGTCAGCAGCCCCAAAATTGATTCCAGGAAATAATTAGGATTGAAGTTAGAGGATATAATTGTATTTTATTGTTGTTCTCCAGCATTTTCAAACTTGGGTAAGAAACTTAAGTATAAAGTAAAAAACATATATAAACAAGTGGGTATTTTTTTCTTTTTTCTTTTTAAATTTACTGATTTGAGAGAGAGAAAGAGAAACACTGATTTGTTGTTCTACTTATTTATGCATTCATTGGTTGATTCTTGTATGTGCCCTGACTGGAGATTGAACCCTCAATCTTGGCATATCAGAACCATGCTCTAACCAATTGAGCTACCCGTCCAGGGCGGGCCCCGTGGTTTTCCTAGTATAAAGTTAGAGCCATAAAATAGAACCAGGGGAAGCACACATGCCAGGGAGCACACCTGTGTGGGGGCAGGTGCGCGTGCAGGTGCACATGCCCAGACCCCTGTCCACTAAGGTAGCTTCCAACTTTCACGAGTCTTTGCATAAATCTATCCTGCCCGTACCTAATTGAAACTAAATCCGTTAAAGCTCGATTCTGTCCGTGTTTCATGGAAGTAGAACTGGAGATCGTTGCTCAAGCCCCTTCTGCAGACGTGGACGCTGAGACCCAAGGAAGGCAGATGCTTATACCCGTGACATCTGCAAGGCGGGACCCGAGCCTCTGAGTTCAGTGTCTTCATCTGAAAATGGGGAAGAGAAATAACTATCTCAATGGGGTGATTAAATGATATAGTTATTGGGATGTTTTGGAAATCAAAGAGAATTATATAGTCCTAGCTCCTAATTATTATGCATATTGTGTTTTATTAACTAAGGATTTAGAACCATGCCAAGAATTTGTTGAGGTGAAGTCACTAGTTGATTCTAGATCATTGATTGCACATCACTCACAGTGCATTTGAAAAACCGTTTTCTGCTCATTATGGAACTTTGAAAGCATATAATCAAAAGAAAGAAAACCTTAATTACCCATAATGCCATCACTCAGGTGATCATTATTAAAATTTTGTTGTAAAGGCTTTTAGATATTTTCTTATACATGCATATGTATTTTATAAAATCGGGTTATACTTGGTATGCTGCTTTGCAACCTGTATTATTTTTTTATTTAACAGCGTTGGGTTTTTTTTACTTAGCAGTATATTGTGAGGGTATTTTTCCATGTCAATTAATACTTTATGCCACCATTTTAGTTGACTGTAATATCCTGTTACATAACCAAGAACATTTATTTAATCAGTCTCTTAATGGATGTGAGGCTTTTTCTTCCCATTATTTTTGATATTATGCAAAATGCTGAAATAAGCATCCCTTACGGACTTCCCTGTTGGAACTTCTATGTTGACACTGGCTACTCTGAAAATCGGAGCTGACGTAATAGATGCTGCAGTTAAGATAACCAACTCACATACTGGCATGAACTCACTTTTCTTTTTATACCCAGGAATTCTAACTTTCAGCTTTGTGATCTTTCTAACATGCTTGAGAGCTGAGGACCCCTTCTCTGTCCACCTGCTCATTGCCTCTGCTCTGGAGCGTCAGTTCTGGCCTTTCTGTTGCCCTGGGCCGCCTGGCTGCTCCCAGGCCAGGCTGTTCGCAGTATGCGTGTGACCTCGTGGGCCTGGCTACTCTGCTCCCTCTCCCAAGAATCAATGCCCACTTGTGGCAAAGACTCTTTATTAAACAAAATTCAAATTTAGTCGAGAGAGACGCTTTGCTTTCTGAATTCCTAAAATCGTGCTTTCTTAAGGTAAATGGCATGTTAGGAGCATTTCTGACATAAAATTGGAAACTTTCAGATCCCAGAAGGCATTGCTTATCTTTGTCAATGCACATGTTCCAATTAAAATAGGTGCTAAAATATTTTGGTGGCACTTCAAAACTCCCAATTTAGATTTAATTTAGATTAAAACACTTACTCTTTTTAATAAAGTTATAAAATTGATTATTAAAATTGCCTATTGAAGATTAAAAGCAGTGGAATGTTTATTTTCCTTACAAAACAATTTGGTCTTCAATAAATATGATTGTATTAATCAATTATGCTATTAAAATACAACTGCCATATTAAATATGACTCATTTGTCATGACAGCTTCTATAATTACAGAAATTATACCTAGCTACTTACATAGTCATACTCCTGCGATAAATACAAATAATTGTCTCTATTAATTCAGTCCGCAGTTACTGTCTATTAAATCCCCAGTTAAATAGCAATTTGGGGACCTTCATTTAAAACTCTTCTAAATCTTTGCTGTTCCATCTGAGTGCCAGAGCACCACAAATGCACCTCCTACTGTTGATTCCAGAAACCTATTAGTGAATAAAATAGGTTTTTTTTAATGCAAATATTAAAAAGGTCCAGTTAGGCTTGAGGGTGAAGTGCTCAGGAAACAAAGGAAAGCATGCGTACACATTGGGGTGGAGGGAGCTGACAGAGAGAGAGAGAGAGAGACCAAATTTTGATGATCTGGTATTTTTATTTGAAAAACAGTATATACATTTTTATTTGTAAAACTGTTTCAAACCTTCTGTATAAGCCCAAAGGACCAGAGCATATGGCTAACTCTTTGCAACTTGCATTCCCATAGGTGTGGATGAGGTCACCATCGTCAACATTCTGACCAACCGCAGCAATGAGCAGAGACAGGACATTGCCTTCGCGTACCAGAGAAGGACCAAAAAGGTACAGGCAGTCTGGGGGACAGCGGGCACTCCTTGTTGAGTTTCATTTCTTCAGCCATTGCTTTTTCATTTCATGCCTTCTGGCATGAGCCTTCTGGAGCCCTTGGGGTCCAGGGTTTCCTCTTACAACCTTGTGAGAGCCACATGGCCCCTGGAGCGTGTGGAGCCCTTACGCAAACACCACACGCTCCTCCAGCCCCTAGTGTGCGGAGGAGCGGTTCTGGGACTGGAGAGTCAGAAAGCAGGAGGTTGTAACAACAACAGGTACCATTTATTGAAGGCTTGCTTTGTGCCAGGCAGGTAGTTTGTTTGCATGTAGCAGTGGCTCATTTCATCTTTATGACTTCTGCTGGCTCTTGATAAGATGTTTCTAATTTAATCTCAGGACACTTGGCTCCAGCCAGTATCGATCCTGACATGCTCCTCTTGTTCTTAAACAAACAAACAAATAAAAAACCAGCAACACTTGACTTCTAAGAGCTTTGCAATGAATGGGCTTAATGGTTCGTTTGGTCTGCCAGGCTATCTTCGACATGCCATGTTCCTACTCTTTAAAGGGCCTTTGCGTGCTTGCTGTCTCGCTTCGCTTGTCCACTAGTGGGTAAAGGACAACCCCGGGCTTATTCATCCTTTATTTTGTTGCAGTGTTAGGAAATTTTATTTTTAAGAACGGCTGCTTTATTTTTAACTTCTTGCTATTAAAAGCTTTAGATTTATTCTTGGATGCTGCAGTAAGTGTGGCTTCCCGCAGGTCCTGTTTGACTTACGGCTTTCACTCGTAGCCCCCGTGGAGGTGAGCTGGAAGCAATTCTGGAGAACATTTCTGCTCCGGAGGCTGACATTCCCACCAGGGTTCTGGGAGTTGCAGGCCAAGCCCTGTTATGGCTCCCTCCCTCACCTCCTAAAACTGTTGGAAAAGACATAAATAGGAAGGCATCTGGCTTCTTTCATGTTGCGTGCATTAAAATGCTTCTCCAAGTTAGACTTATAGTAATCTGTAGTGAGGCACAAAAGGGAGTGTATTATTTCTCCACTTCCCCAATGGGATCTGTGAGCTGGTAGAAGTGCGTTTCAGTTGGCACAGAAGGCCCCCCTCTTAGGACAAGGTGCCTGTGATTGCTCCTCAGCTGTCACTCACAGGGTGGGCTCGGGAACACACTTGGGCATGTACACAGAAGTGTACAAGGGAATATAGAAGCCTGGATCTTGATTTCAAATTGGATGGAGGGCAAAGCTGTCCTGTACCCTGTTGCAGGGAAGATATTATCAGAATCATAATGGGGTTCAGTGACCTCACAGGCTTTGCTGTGTGCTGGGGACAACTCACTGTCCTGACTCATCTCTCAGCCTTGGGCTAAGGAAAACCATCATCTTTTACAGAAAGATACATGAACTCCTTGAGATAAGTTCTGAAGGAAATCCTGGACACAGACCTTATTGTTTCGAATGAGTTGTTTGCGTAAGAAAGGAGGAAGCCCATAGTGCAGATCACTTCAGGGATGGGGCCCAAGGCTACCCAGGTGGTGAATTTGAACAGCAGGGGCAGAGCTAGTAGAAGCGGATAGGAGCTGGGAGAGAGGGTTGATTTTATGTTGCTTTCATGTTCAAGCAGATGCCAGATGCCAGGTTTCTCCATATAAGGAGAGACCGTGTTTTATTTATCAAACATTTTTGGAGTTTCTGTGAAGTGCAAAGCCTTGTGCTAGGCATTGTGAGAAGCAGGAAGTTGAACGCCCATAAGGTATTTATAATAGAAGTGGGAGAAGTCAGTAGGTACACAAATGCTATTTGAGGGTTGAACAGAGCATGGGTAGAGGGGAGTGTCAAGGGTAGGCGGAGTTTGGAATTACCTAACCTCAAAGTTCCAAATGGGAAAATTGGTACTATATTTGGAAGGTGTTGCTTTTAAAGTCTCTTCCTACAAGCTACGTGTAACTGGGCCAGTGGGAAGCAGGAGAAAGTCGGTGGTGAAAGGGTTGGGTCTATGATTCCCAAGATCCCTCTAAGCTCTCAGCCTCTGTGAATGATTTGAGAAGATTCTCTCTGAAGTAGGCTGCACATCACCTCTCCGCTCCTGCAAGTACCTGTAGGGGCTGAACATTGTAGCAACAGATGCCGTGGGGCTGCTGGAGAGCAGGAGGGCAAGATGGGAGGGGAGAAGAGGAGGGAAAAAGGGAAAAGAGAAGAGAATACTTACCACAGCAGGGTGCCGGCATCAACTCCCACCCATTATTTGTAGGCCCTGTGATCCCCGAGGAAGCTGCATTGAATTTTGGGGTGTCTGTTTACCTCCATAGGTGCCAACTCAGACCTCTCCTGATGTAAAGTCTGTGTTAATGTGACAGTGGAACCCTTAAGAAATAATATACCATGGAGAAGTTGATGGGGTAATTGGGGTGCTTTAGCCCCACCGTCGTCGCCGTCAAACCTGTCCCAATTTGCTGTGCACAAGTAGATGTTTTCTCGGTCCTGGATGAAGTGTTTTGTGTGGGAAAGCTTCATGAGCTGCTTCCCGACATACTGGGGCCTTTGGTCCTTTTGGGAGACTTTTTTGGGAGCCACCCTTGGCACAGCTGCACATATACCTTTTACAGGAGGATATCAGCAGGTGACAAGACCTCTGCTTCCCTGGAGTGCCCCCCCCATCCCCCACCTCAGACTGGCTCCCTCTTTAGCAGGGCCCTCGATGACCCCAGAAAGTGCCCCACCTTCCACTGGCTCTTGCCACATGCAAGTGTATCGGAAAACACCCTCACACTCATTGCTTTCTGAGGAATTGCAGACAGTTCTGATTTCCTTTTAATGACTGGAGGGAGAAGGGAACATCAGCTTGGATTTTAAGGGTTTTTTGTCAGAGCAAAGTCCAATCTTTCTGTTTCTGCCACCTGTGTCTGTTGAAGGGCCTATAGGGGAGGGACAGTTTGATCAAAGACCCCTGAATAGTCAAAGAATCGCAATCTGCTTCACAAACATGTCACTTTTCCTTTCGTTTTACTCACCAGTTTTAAAGTGAATATTGGTTACCCACCAAGTTTCCCGTGTTCTTGCTGTTTTTTTCTGAAGGAACTTCCGTCAGCGCTGAAGTCAGCCTTGTCCGGCCACCTGGAGACGGTGATTCTGGGCCTATTGAAAACACCTGCTCAGTATGATGCTTCCGAGCTGAAGGCCTCCATGAAGGTAAACGCGTCGAATCTGTCGAATCTGCCGTTAATATTTGTGAATTGCAGCGTTTTGAGTGTAATTAGGTGATTTTCTGTTTTGTTGAATTCTCATTTGGAACCATCTTATTTGGAATGAACTGCAGCTAAAAGTCTCAGGATTTGTACCAAAAATATTTCAATTACTTTTTTTTTTAAGATTGTAAAGAAATTTCATGATGCTGAGAAGTCAGTTACCAGCTGCTACTGCTCGGCACCTGGGCAATTGAAACACCATTTGGAGAAACTACTTCCTTGATTACACTTCCTCCTTGAAAAAGATTTGTTTTGATATTAAGGCAAAAGTAAAACTCAGAGGTTTTGTTAAGTGAGGCTTGCAAATTCTGCCCATGCTCTTGGGTGTTTCTTTTTCTGACCTCCTTGTCAGTTCCATTGTTTGATTCAAATTTGGGCAAATCAGAACAGCACAGTGCACATAAAGAGTGATTTCAGATTGTGAATAGTATATGTTTTGTTTAAAGTATGGTAGCACGTTATCTTTTATTTTTCTTTTCCAAGTTATTTGAACTTGCAGTTCTGGTTTAAATTAGATCATCAAAATTCTAGTTTGGAAACCCTCTGAATGTTGTGCACACCTACAGCGTCATGCATTATATAATTGTAACAGATGCACATTCGTAAGTGCGTGTTACAGCAAAGCATCGCAAGACCCTTTGCAGTGTGTGACTGCGTCACTGAGCGATCGGACACTGCCCTCTGCCGATAAACCTGGGGAAAGCCTCCGCCTTGGGGAGAGAGCTAGTCTGATTTTTCACTCGAAGTCCGAGAGGCGTTTTCTGTGATGCCACTGTTCCTGAATTATGAAGAGACCAAGCCTGTCACCAGAGCGAATGTCACGGTTCAGTTGTCATCCCGTTCCCCAGAGAGCACCCCGAGAGTGAGGCAGCTTCACACAGCAGGCATTTCCAGGGCCCGGAGCTTGAGAGATCGCTCAGGGCTGCGGAAAGATTTGTTGTGAGCGCTTTCTTCCTTCACTGCTCTAGGTTATTGGAGCAGACTTGCTCTGAGTTTCCTAAGTGGGCGACAGTATTGCAGGGAAGGCATTATCAAGAGCAATAAAATGTCAGCAACACTTCATGATCCTGCTTGATGAAAGGAACACGCCTGAGAACCCAGTCGTGGGGCCTTTGGAGCCCCAGATGAGCTGGCCTCTCCCAGGCTTCTCCTGACCGTCATCACTTCAGATCAGTTTATCTTATTTTCATCAAGTATTCATTTAGTTGTGGTTCATGCAGTTTTGCTAGTATCTGTTACCAGGATGAGTGACTTGAAACGGACCTGTTTGAGACGTCAGTCACCGCTGTAATCTATGTGACTGGGTCTGATGAAAGGTGCTTTGACTTCTAAACCTTTGACCTTGCGCCAGCGCTTCCATTAGCTGTCACAGCCGAGTACCCTCCCGAAACCTGTAAAGCTTGAAGGCACAGTAACTGAACTATGCTTTAAAAACTCTCCTTTTGTTTGTTTTGACTTCTGGCAATACCAGTGGCAGTATCTGCCACACGTTACAGTAAAAGTCACCCTCGTGATTGGAATTGTGGATAATCTGTGGAGAACTTGGGCCAACTGGTAGAAATCGCCAAGGTCACCTTTAAATATAGAGATAAAAAACCACTGTGAGAATTTTCAGATACTACACTGGTATATAACACTGGTGTATCAGTGATGGGAGAAAATGGACCTTACGTTGCCTACCTGCTGTACATGTCTACGATGTCAGGGTATAGCATTTCTCCCAATGCATGAGTTATTTTTAGATGAAAAACTGCCCTCTAAAATATTTAAAGATGCTTGGTAATCGTTCTATAACATTTGTATAGAATGCTTTTTAGACGTTTTGCTAAGAAAAGAAATTTTGGCTTTGCTAGAACCTCTATGATTAAAAACTCTGTAGGAAGAGCATCAGCTCATAGATTATATTAAGAATAAAATTCAAAATTAACCATTAACCTGAGGCTTAGTTTATATTACACAAACCCCTTTTCAGGAGCATATAAACTCTAATAAGTTTAATTAATAGCTGACATACTTTTCATGTGTATCAGTAAGTTTCTTATTGTATTAACACCTTATAATTGATCTACATTTTAAACAGTTGTAATTCTACTTAGTTCAAAGTGATATTTCCATATTCGGAAAGACAAGTATTAGAGAATCCTCATTATTAAATCTTGACTTTGATCATGAAGCCAGCTTTGAAATACATGTTTCAGGGAGTCCTTTCAAGCTATCTGGCACGCTCAAAAGTGTATATATTAAATTTGAATACATCACCCATCAAATTCTTATTCCTTAATAAAGTGTTGGTGTCTAGGTTTATTTGGCACTTCATTATTTCCCTTTGCTTCCCTAAAATGCCTGGAGAGTGCATAGTAATCAAGCAAAAATGGAAATACAAGAATGAAATTTTTAACATTAGCCCAATTTTACATTTCAAAGAGGTGAAGCTAAAAATATCATCTTATCTATACCTATCCTTGGTTTAAAAAAAAAGAAACTTAATTCTAATCTAATGACGTTGGCATAAAATCTCTATATTCCTTTATTTTATTCGTTTGTTGTTTTAAATTTTTATTTATTGATTTTAGAGAGAGAGGAAAGAGGGAGAGAGGCAGACAGACAGACATCAATTTGTTGTTTCACTTATTTATGCACTCATTGGTTGATTCTTACATGTGCTCTGACTGGGGATTGAAACCGCAGCCTTCGCATATCAGGATGGCTTTCTAACCACCTGAGCTACCCAGCCATGGCTATTCCTTTATTTTCAATTACTGAGCAGAATTGTTTAATAAAAAAAGTTACTTCCACCCTGGCTGGTGTGGCTGAGTGGACTGAATGCTGGCCTGAGAACCAAAGGGGTGCCCATTTGATTCCCATCAGGGCACATGCCTGGGTTGTAGGCTGGGTCCCCAGGAGGGGCAAGTGAGAGGCAACGACACATCTTCCTCTCTTTCTCCCTCCCTTCCCCTCTCTCTAAAAATAAATAAAATCTCTTTAAAAAAGTCTTTTTCTACCTGTTAAAATAGTGGGTGATTATAGAAATTGAAATATAAAGAAAAATGGGAATAAGAAGTTATTCATTTTATAAGCCCATCACTAAAAGGCAAACATTTTTAATATTTTGGCATCTCTCCCCATATACCACACACACACACACACACACACACACACACACACACATTTGAGCTCAAATATGTCACTTATACTACTTTGTATTCTGGTAAAGCATTTTTTAAAGGAACAGAACATAACATTAGCTTGTGCTGAGGAATATAGTGCAGATCCCTCAGCAGGAACATAGAAGGGAGTGTGCAAACAGGCCCAGTCCGTGTTGGCAATTTACTGGACTGAGACCAGAGAAGTAGGGAAATGGCCAGGAGGATTTCCCTGCTAAAGTTTCTGATGCCTGGTTCACAGGGGCTGGGGACTGATGAGGACTCTCTCATCGAGATCATCTGCTCAAGGACCAACCAGGAGCTGCAGGAAATTAACAGAGTCTACAAGGAAAGTGAGTAACTGTAGTTCTGTGATGCATCCTCTCTGCCCAGTTTCTCTAGCCCCCTCCCTAGCTACCGGAACAGGACGCCTGATTACAAAGGCAGAAATGCCTGCCCTCTGTCCAAGGGTCTGCCATGGTCCAGGTACCTCTCCTTTACCTCCTGATGGCCTGGGTTTTGATTATTACATTCTGCTAGAATGTCTACAAAAGGAAAGACAGGAGAGAAACCAAAATGCATTTAAAAGATCTGATGGGAGACGTAGAAAGTATACATGGATTTCATTTATTGGGTGCCATCCGGTCTCTGCTCAAGAGGTTCCCAGCTCTGGACTGGATGACTGTGTCAAGAAGTTGGTGGACCATGTGCACCAAGCAGTACAGGAGGCTGTAGGGAGAATAAATGATGCAGCATAAGTGTGTGTATTACCATGTTTCAATACAGATGCTATTTTGAATAATACAATGGAAATTCATTCACAAGTACTACTTAATTCTTACTGGCTTTTGCCATTGTGCATTTTCTCAGTCACTGGATAATAAAACACAGTTGTGTATGTATGTCTGTGTGTGTACCTGTGTAGCCCTTCAAATGTTTTGATGTTCAGAATGAGTACTCATGGCCCGGGAGGTTAGGAACCAATATTTTAGCCACAGAAGAGATCACTGACTATAGGTGAGCTTGAGTACCCCTGATTGGATCCAGCTCTGTCTGTCCCTTGTTACTGATAATAACCCTGGCTCTGAGTTAATGAAGGTACAATTCATTCTGGGAAATCCACTTGCATTTGGGCAGGTACATCCATGCTGCCACAGCCATTTTTGCTTTTCAGAGGCTTCGTGGGCAGGGGGTGATTGGAGTGCGTGGGTGGCTGGCTGCACAGGCAGGAAGCTAACCCCTATGTGCTATTTTCCAAGTGTACAAGACTGACCTGGAGAAGGACATTATTTCCGACACATCTGGTGACTTCCGCAAGCTGATGGTTGCCCTCGCCAAGGTTGGTTTCCGGTTTATTTCTTGTCCTTACTTCCTCCCGAGGCAGGTCACATCCCTCATTTTATTCTCGGGAGTGAAGTCACTCAGTCCTCTGTGCCTGCACTGGAAATGGCAGCTGCATTTTTGACGGTGGGTCTGCACTGTCACTGTGGATTGCTGTCATTTTTGTGTAATAGGATTTCTTATCCAGCAGAACTGTGCAGGTGGGTGGACTCTGGGGGCCGGAGGAGTGACAGGCGGCTCTCTGGTCCTGGCCTGGGTTTATGTGCCAGCCCTTGCCGTGGGACTTCGAGAAGGTCACTTTGCCTCTGTCTGTGGTCACCGGGGACCCAGTGGGAAGTGACCCCCTTGTTTTTTTCTCCTGCTTTCACTTCTTAGGAGAAGATTTGCTTGTGCAGTCTTTGGCCTGGAGAGGGGGTGCGGAGGGCTTTGTTTGCTAATGCGAGCACGTTAATGGGAAGGACAAGCGTTTGCCTTCTGAATCTGAGTTCTGACCAGTGTACAGTTTAATGCCTACATGTCGGGGGAGGGGAGAGAAGTTATTTCCTCCAGGAGCCCTGATCACAGATGATGGCTTGGCATGCTGCATCCTGCCCCCTGCTCCTCTCCAGCACCGGAGCGGCTCCGGGCCGCTGCCCTGCTCTCCTCTCTTCTGCCCACCCTGCACACCACCATCCACTGATCTTTCCACAGTACATTTTCACCATATTAGTCCCCAATCAAAACCCATTCCTGCTGCATCAAATCCAAACTTTCTACTTTCTTAGAAAGTCCTCTATACCCTGGTTCTCCCTAACCTGGTCTTCCCAGGGTTCCCTCACCACCTGCTCCAGCTGGGCCTCACCTCACTCACCCGAGCTGGCAGGTGCTCAGCCTCCCCTGTGCTGTTCCTGCTGCGTGGCTTTCTCCCCCTCCTGGCAGCAGTCCCATCTGACTCACCCTTCCGGGCCAGCTCAGCCGTTCCCCCGTCCGCAGACCGTGCTGGCTCCAAGGGGCTTGGCCCAGGACTGGGCACCATGGAGCGAGGAGGATGTGAGGCACAGCCACCCCTTCGCTGCCTCAGCCGTGTCACCCCTCCTTGGCCTTGTCTAGACTTCAAAGTGAAGAGACAATGTTAAGTGGGTATTCGTTCAATAAATTAAGTAATGGCTTATCAGAATTAGAGAGAAAAATAACATTGAAAATGCGCAAAGGAATATATCTGATGTTATTGTTTTTTTTCCCTTCTGTAGGGTAGAAGAGCAGAAGATGGCTCTGTCATTGATTACGAACTGATTGACCAGGATGCCCGGGTAAGTACCAGGGTTTTTTGGTGTGAGTTTCTGTTTTGTGATAAGTCTCTGGATAAGTTTGTATAGTAACTATGTATCCTATGTGACAAATCACCTCCAAAGATGAACTTTTAACATCACTCAAGTTTCTGTGGGTCAGGAACTGGGGAGTGGCTTAGTTGGTTGGTTGTGGCTCAGGCAGACAAAATGCCAAGCAGGCCTGCAGCCTCCCGAGGAGCTGGCAGGGTCAGGAGGATCTGCCCCAGGGTGGCCCACCGATGTATGTGACTGTGGGCAGAAGGCCTTGGTGTCTCTCCACATGGGCCTTCACAGGGCTGCCGGAGTGTCCACACAACGTGGCATCTGGTTTTCCCCGAAGTGAGTGATCCCTGGAGAAAGCGAGGAGGAAGCCAAGTGCTTTGTGACCTAATCTCAGGAGTCATACACTGTCACCGTGTCCTACTCTCTTCACTAAAAGTGAGTCACAGCCCACTGCCTGTGGCAGGGGAAGTAGCCACCACATTTGGAAGGGAGGAATGTTTAGAGAGCCTGTGGGCTTCGTGTTCACTTTCTGGGCGCCTTGGCTGTTACCCTTGCACTGCTGCTGTCAGTGACAGAATCTGCAGCTGACTTAGATATGCTCTTTGAGGCTGTGAGTGTGTGGAAGCAGCAGTTTCTGCAGGGTGTGATACAGCTGTGCTCACTGGTGTGCGTTTGGTACAAGGGAACGCCAGCAGAGTAAACAATATGAGAAAGCGGAAGAAGATGGTCGAGGCACGGACAGGGACAGGGAGACAGGCAGGGTGGCAGAGGCCCTGCCTTCTTTAGGACTCTCACTGGTTCAAGTCCCATAATCCCTGAGAACTGTTTGTTAAACTGACTCACATCGCTGTGAACTACATACCTTTTCCCAGAGGGTCAATAGCTGTCCCAAGACGTTTCGTAAGAGCTGCAGAACAAAATTTATTTAAATCCATTTTCATTTTAAATTTCAATATATTTCACACAGTACGGTTAGCAGGCAGTAAAGGGTTTTATATAAAATAAAGAAGTTGGGTTTTGCAACCCCCAGATTGTAGGTGGTCACGGAATGAGTATCTACCCTTGCATTGGCCTCTCCCACTCCCCCACCATTGTTGGCATTAGTTACAGCCTTTAGATTTCCTGGAAACTGAAGATGAGGTTGGGCTGGCTCCTTTCTCAGCTCCATCGTTTTTCCTGAGTCTCTAGGAAGCTCAGGGTGGGTAGCCCACTAGCTATTGAAGTGCCCACGAGGGAGGAGGCTGGATATGCTAACGAACGTTTGCCCGTCCTTCCTTACGGGAACGGAGGCTCTCGGTCTTCCTTGGGTGTCTGAAGAGGAGACTTGTGCAGCACTGACCTCACAAACAATCCGGTCTCGTGCCACTCTGTCCGGGTCTCAGGAGGGCTGCTCTCGATGAGGACCTGAGACCTAATTAGTGCATTTTTGCCCCCGACTGCCATGCAATCTTCCTTTCTCCCTTGGCATTTTGAATGTGTGGGTTGTAAGTTTTTTTTCATGATGTTTTTTGTGACCTTTCCTGATGGGCTGTGCTCGCAGGACCTCTACGATGCTGGAGTGAAGAGGAAAGGAACTGACGTTCCCAAGTGGATCAGCATCATGACCGAGCGGAGCGTGTGTCACCTCCAGAAAGGTGGGTGCCGTGCGGTCCCGGAGCCTCGGGTGTCTGTATGGGGGGTTTGTGTCTGCCAGAATGAAGTTCACGCTCCGTGTTGCACCCCCGTTTTCCTCAGCAGGTCCATTTGCCTTTCTCTCCTGGTTTGGATCCTTCTTTCCCTAACTAGTTCCGGTCATTTGGTGTTTTAGCTTGGTGCCCCTTCCTGTCTGAGAACCATTTTATTTTGTTCTATTTTTTGAAGTGATAGACTTTGCTGGGTACAATGTGTCCACTCCAGAGAGGGACATGTTCAAACGTGGCCCGGGCAGTGCCATTTAGGGTGACTGGTGTAGTGTCAGCTCTGGTTTACCATGGCAACCCCTGAGCCCCTAGGATGCTGCAATTGTCCTCTTATTTTTTTTTAAATCGTGTTATGTAACCATGTGAGTGGTCATGGACATCTTTGACTAGCGGCTCTGTTACAGTAATTATTTGTTGCTTTTCCTCAGTATTTGAAAGGTACAAGAGCTACAGCCCCTATGACATGTTGGAGAGCATCAAGAAGGAAGTCAAGGGAGACCTGGAAAATGCTTTCCTGAACCTGGGTATGTGAGTGAGGTCCCCGTCCCTGGCAGACATCAGCTTTCTGTGCTGAAGTAGAAGAAACAAATGACCGTCCTATTAATTCAAGTGTGTGGGGAGGTGTGGCTTCTTCACATGATGTGGGTGGCTTTATAACCTTCACCGCATAACTTTAGGAAGGGTTTAAGTTGGTGGAACGGAGATTTGCTGAGGAAGAGTGAGGGGAGAGAAGCTTCCCGGGCCCCCTGGGTTTCTGCAGCCCTCGGGGTTCCCCGGGTTACCGCCACAGAGGAGCCAAGTGTTCCAGAGGATCCCTGGTTTTCCCTGGACTCTCCCATTCTGCAGCCCATTCCTGCTGCATCCGGTCACCTGGCCTGTGCCTAGGGCAGGGCCTCACCTCCACTGGTGGACAGAGGGATGACTAACCCCTTTTCTTCTCCCCACAGTCCAGTGCATCCAGAACAAGCCCCTGTATTTTGCTGACCGACTGTATGACTCCATGAAGGTAAGGGCAGCCGGCTATGAGGTCCATGTTTCCACACTAGTCCTTTCTTCTTTTCTGTGCCCAAAGTAAGTCTCCTTGCCTAGTGGATGGAGGTGGAGCCCCATAGTCCAGGTGCAGACTGCACCAGTCAGCTGTGGTTGCATTTGACAGGTCAGAAGACCACAAGTCCATCCTCTCTCTCCCGGCTCCTTGAACGTGTGTTTGTGCACAGGTGGAAAATAGAGTGTGCGGGGGAGGAAACACCAGCGAGAGTCGTGCTGACGCCTGCTTGGGCTCCTCAGTGACTCCCTCCTTTCACCTCAGTGAAGACAAGCAAGGAAGGGAGATTATTAAGCAACCATGACATAATAGACATTTTGCAAATTACTTAAGTTAAAAAATTACCAAAGAACCTGGGACTTACTATTTTGTTGCTATTTTCTTTATTGGTGAGGAGACTGGAGCTCAGAAAGCTTCCGCGTCCTCGAGGTTACATAACCAGATTTGAACTTGGGTCTGTTGGCTCCGAAAACCAGCCCAGCAACTCTCACTCGAATGAAACATCTCTTCCCACAGTCCCGTCCCATGCTCCATGCCTCAAGTGTGCTTTCCGGTTTCCAGGCCCTTCCGTGGCCCCCCGGGTCACCCCCTTGCCCACACTGCCTCTCCCCTTCTCCTCAGGTTCTGTGTAACACCTGACCCCTTCCTAGCTGCCTCTGGTCTGAGGCTCTGCAAGGAGACTCAGTGGCCCCTGGTGCTCATGCCCAGCATGATGGCACAGAGCCACGTGGGAGCGTGATGGTACGGCTGCTCCAAGCCCCTGAGAGCCAGGAACTGCTTGCTACCTGTGGGCCCTCACACACCTGTTACACTGAGCCTTGCTGTGCTCAGTGCTCAGCTCATGGTCACTGAATGTTCACGTGGACTGATGTCACCCTCGTGTGTTCGCTGCTCATGGCCCTTCAGGGAGCAGTGTCATGGCTACATCGGTGTTCTCTCAGCGGGCAGCATGGAGAACCCAGATCAGTTCCATGTGCCAGAAAACTTACTACATCGGTTTTAATTTACACTGAACATTGATGAACGCTGTTGGTGAGTTGTAACCCGGGGCATCGACTTGACTTTCAGGGCAAGGGGACGCGCGACAAGGTCTTGATGAGAATCATGATCTCCCGCAGCGAGGTGGACATGTTGAAAATCAGGTCTGAGTTCAAGAAGAAGTACGGCAAGTCCCTGTACTACTACATCCAGGTGAGCCCCTGCACTGTGGCGTCCCAGGCCCCGGAGGAGGGGTCGGTGTCCTCTGATTCACTGGGGAGGAGAGGCTGGTCATCGCATATCAGGGGTTTGTCTTGAAAGTGCCATCTATGATTTGTCCTGGAATCCTAGGGAAGCAGGCAAATGCTTTTCTATTTCCCACATCTGTTACTCTACGATGATAATCGGTGTTCTGAGGATGATCCTGTAAGAGCTGCTGACAAGCTCAAGAGACTTAGATCAATTAAATTTTACATTTCATTATATTTCCCTCCTTGAAAAGCCCGCGATAGGCCTGGCAGCACTGACTCGGAATGCCCGGCTCTCTGGCAGCGCCGTCTCTGTCGCAGGGACAGAGCATCTCTGCCGGGGTAGCGGCTGCACTCACAGTGGGCCCGCTGTGTGAGGTTCAGGCAGGCGTTGCAGCCCCCCTTCTAAGATCCTGGCGTTTCCAAAGGCAGGCTGCTGGTGACTCAGGGTGAATCTGACAGTGGGTTACTATGCCCGGGCTTATTGGGCCCAGGTTTAAAGTTTAGGTCCCATTTAGACTCTCAGTCATTGCGTCTTCACCTCACCAGCTTGTTTCCATGAGACCTCAGGAATCTAGGAAACAGCACAGTGAGACAGGGAAGTCCCTCTCTTCTCTGAAATGGGGAGGACCAGAGCGAAAGGGGCGGTGTGTGCGGGAAATCACAGTAGTCAGAGCAGTCGCTTACCAGGTTAATGCCCAGCTCCTGGCATTTGCCCCACCTTTGTAGTAACAATGTGACTTGAAAGTTCCCCTATGCCACACTCCCTGAAAGCCCTCTAATGGTGATGACGATGACGAGGGTGGTGGTGGTGGTGGTGGTGGTTGGGGTGTGGCCTTCCAGGCCTTTGGGCCTGGGCAGGTCCTTCAGAGTTTTCTCTGTTAGTGTGGGAGAGGCTCTGTGTGCACTGGCTCTGCCTGTATGTCATTTCGAAGTTTGGATCTTTTTCTTGACATCACATTCCCTTTTTGTCTTTGGCCTTTTATAGCAAGACACCAAGGGTGACTACCAGAAAGCGCTGCTGTACCTGTGTGGTGGGGACGACTGAGGCCCGCGACAGCTTGAGCGCCCAGGAGTGGTGCTCCTGTGCTTCCAGCTAACGGTTCTAGAAAATCTGCTTGCGACTAATAGCCCTCCTCCCCCGTGCTTCTCCCCATGAGGGTGATGTTAGCGTTGCTCCTGCCCCACCTTACTTCAGCTGCCCAAGCATTGCCTGGCTTCCCCAGCTAGTCTCCTGTTAGCCAAAGAAATGAACATTCCAAGGAGTTGGAAGTTAAATCTATGATGTGAAACACTTTGCCTCTTGTGTACTGTGTCGTGAACCGATGAATAAACTGAATTTTTACTTTAGAACCAATGGCTTTGTTGACCTCATTTTAAATTTAATTGTTCAAGCATCAGACATGCCTGAGGGCTGTATGACTCAGCTGGTGAGGCTGTCCCTCCAGGAAGAACACTCTGCAACTGAGCCGTTCGGTAGGGCAGCCACTACCCAGATGTGACCATCTACATTTAAATTAATTTAAATGAAATAAAAATTTCATTTCCCCTCATGCCATCCACATTTCAAATGCTCAGTACTCACATGTGGTACGCAGATAGTGTGCTGGACAGCGCAGGTGGAGAACGAACGTCTCCATTCCAATAGGAAGTTCTCCTGGGCGGCTATGTACTCAAGAGTTGAGGCTGCCTATGGGGGGAAGATCCCGGAGCTGCTCCTCACTTGCTCATCTTTCTACAGCTACATAAGCTGAAATCGGGCATCACTGGTGGCCTCAAACTAGGAAGAGCGGTGGGGTGGTAGATTCTTCAAATGTTCCTTTGAGTCGTTAGACTTATAAACAGCATCCTACCCCAACCTCAAGGACCACCCTCAGTGAGTCAGGCTGCAGTGTTCTCATAAAGCACATGTAGTGAAAGTGAATTTGGCTCACAGAGAAGACAGCAATTGCTTCTGACTGCTAAGAAAGATGACTCAGGAGAAGGTAGCATTTGAACTGTGCCCCAAAGTCTAAAGTATTATAGCTGCGAGGAAGCTCTCCACACAGGGTCTTAGGGTTCCGATAGGGGATAAGAGGTAATTTATACAACTGGTATGCATTTCAGAAGATACAAGGACAGAAAATATGTTGACAGTTATGTCTCCCCCTTTCCCCAGCCAGCCAGGGACCCGCCCTAGAGTGGCATGGGTCATTGTCCTTTCACAGATTGGCTGCACAATATCTGTGTTGTTTATGTATTTATGTTCATAACATAAGGTGGTTTGTAGGCTGCCAGCTCAGGGCACTGCAGACAGCTGGCTTATACATGTACTTCCTGAAGCAGGGCGTGGGGCTGGGCGTAGGGCTGGGCGAAGGTAGGGATGAGGGGTGGAGGGAGTGGCAGTTAAGCTGACTTGCCACTGCACTTCCTCCTCATCAGAGGACACTGTCAGCCACCAATACCTGATGCCCGGTCCATCCTAGGTGAGCATCCTGGGTGACTCAGGACCCCTAAGTGGTTTGCCTGTACCTTGGCAAGTCCTGGTAAACCCCTACAGTAAATTCTGTAGTCTGCAGGGACTGGGCAGGTACTGAAAACAAGCTGTGTGAAATAGGCTGGTTGGGCAGAATTAGGAAGTCTGGAGAAATGGAGAATGGCTGCCCTTCTGGAAACATTCAAGTTCAAGTAAAATGAGACCCTGCAAACCAACACAATACACCTGTGGGCTGGCTAACCTGCTGTGTTGACCCTTTGGCAAACTTGAGACATAAACTCAGATGGCGCGTGGGTCTTGAGTCACGAGCGCCCCATAGAGTGTCTAAGGCCACTGAGCTAGTCTTTACAAATCAGGTTATGCAAAAATAGGGTGTTTTCTCAAATGTGCCCTTCTAGGCATATTAGCATCGATGCCCCAAATCCTCAAATATACTTTGAGCAGAGTTCAAGGACCTGCATAAGTGGCAGGACCTTTCTGTTCAACCCCGACTTGTCGTGTTGAACTCCTAGGGCTGATGGGGCTGGGCAGAGGCTGTCGAGAGCCATGTCTCAGAGCAGTGAGTGCTTGGGCTTTGTTTCCTGACACCACGCAGTGTGTTCCGGCGGCAAGGGGAAAGTGGTAGATGAGAAGGCAGGCTGTGCAGCCAGTGTGAGGGCAGGCCTGTGCTCCTGCCATGCCCTGGACAGCCTGGCCACTGGTCTGGCTGGTCGAGGCCCTCCAGCAGGCATGAGGGAGAACCCAAAAGACAGGCTGGGACAAGAAAGGCTCCTGGGGAAGCCTCCCAGCACTCCTGCTGTCTCTCCCCCGTGTGGAGCCGTGGTTGTCTTTCTTGTGTTTTCCGACTCTGACAGGGCACTTGGACTTCGGTCTCAGTCTCAGCCTGTCTTCCTCAGTCAAGCTGTCCAAAGCATTTCTTGAAGAACCATCTGGAGATTTGAGTGTTCTCCCAGTTTTCCTTGGTAAAGAAAAGGGACAGGTCCACAGACAGGCTTTAACACTTTGCCAGCTGGTAATAAGAAATTTTTATTTCATTCCTTGAGGAGGTGGGCAAACGCACGCAGTGTAGCCATGAAAGCTTACTGAACTGTGACTGAACAAGAAGATGACCGTCCCCACCCCATCGGCATGGTGGGGCTGGGCTGTGCCATCGCACACCTGCAGATGGCGCCCTCCACACGATTTTCTGTGAGCTCTGCCTTCCCCGGAGCTGCATGGAGCACAGCCGGGGCAGCTGTACTCGATAGCCCTTTCTGCTGACCTTGTGCATGCGAGACGGCCTGTCAGACCTTTTGTCACAGAATTGGCATCCAGATTACAGTCTGAAGACAAATCTCACTTGGAAACAGACGGATAAACTCAGAAGATCTCATCTTTTCCACGGACTCTTGATCTTCGGACCCGTTTTAGGGACCGCGCACAAATGACTGTGAGGTATGAATCTGACCGGTATGTGAAGCTCCTGCGGTGGAAATGACTAGTAAAGATTGCCAAGGCAGGGAAAACCAGGTTCAGGAAAGTTGGCTACATTTAGCAAGAAAAATGATTTGAGGACAGAAATCTTTTAAATCAATTTTTAGTCTTTAAATGACTCCAATCTCCAGGCCTCTCCCCACGTCTTGACAAACGGCTTTGGTTTCTTACCCACATCAGTTTATTTGACCTCCTTTTTCCATCAACTACCAAAATGAAAACTCTGCTACACGCGAGAGAGGGAGCAATTTTAAACATCTCATAGCAATGAGGCAGAACATGCTATAGCCATCAAGTTCTAGTTGTTCGTTCTATTTATTGAAAAAAGCCTGTAGCCTGATTTCTTTTATGCGAGTACATTTGAGCAAGCAAAGTTTATAGATATGACTTATCTCATTACATTAGAAGAGTGATTTGCTATCTCAGCATCTATAAGCAATTTTAACAGACATTTCTGGATGAAGAAAAGCTTTTGTAAATATATGCGAAAGACACAATTTCATCAAGCATTAAATTGGAGGTGCCCTGGAAAAAATATTACATTTGTGCATTCAATTAGCTTGATTGTGGCTGAATTCTGTCCATGGAAGGCAGCATTTCTGCGGAAAAACAGAAGCATTCCCTAAGTCAGCAGCTTTCCTAAAACAGAAAAGCACACTTGCCCCCTTTGCGAGTCCTCTTTTGCATTTGTGCTGCTCCCAGCTCCGCATCCCTAATCAGACCGCTCGGGCTCGTTCTCCACAGTCGAGGGTAAGGGGAGAGTGAACCAGAAGCCGCCGTATTTAGGCCTCATGGAAATCCAGACCCAGCAGTTTCAACTTTAAATAGCCTGCGTTTGGCCTAAAAACTCGGTGAGCTCTGGGAAAAATTGAGGCAGTGGAAAATGGTCGGGTAGAAGAGGGCCTTCTTGGACCCCTGAAATCACAGTAAAGAAATGAGCTAAGGTTTTAGGATGATCGCCAGCCCGCCCATGCCCTCCCCTTGGCTGCTCTGTGTGGTTGAACCTTCAGCTTTCTGTTCAGCAACAAACCAGGAGAGACTCACTATATCAATGAAACCTGGTTGTGGCTGTGGCTGTTACTTTTACAACTAGGTGAGGACAAATTAGGACTTTCCCAGCTATAATTCCCCGTAGCCCATGGCTATCATTTCTAAAGATTCATTAATTCAAGGATTAACAAGGAATTTGGATCAGGAATAGAGAAACGTTTCAAACAAGCATTAGGTTTCTGTATCAGAGAGGTTGCTGGATTTCAGATTTTACCATGCGTTCTTGAGCTTTGAAGAACCATCTTGGTCTTAATGGATGACCTTTGTCCTGATAGACGTGAACTCATATGACTAGGAAGATATTTAAAGACTGGAGCCGAGCAGGTAATGTAGCACATCAGTCTTCCGCTTACTCATTCACTGACGTATTAATTTATTCACTAGACAGTCCACTGGTCCCTGACTGAAGCACTAGGACTTGAAGAAGGGCGGGGCAACACTGTGCAGGTAGAAAGATACAGGCTGCGGTCAAGGAAGGGGCATGGTGAGGTGCTCCAGGACCCCACGTGTCAGAGTCGCACCCAGGGTGAGGTGTCCAGAAGGTTTCCAGGACAGGCGATACTTAAAGCAGGATTTTCTTGTATTTTTTTTTTCTGACACACAAGAGGAATACATAATTATTGTAGGAAGTTGAAAAGTACAGTAAACTGTAAGGAAGGAAATCAGAATCACCCGGGACTCTAACCGAACCAATCACTGCTAACATCTGGAAGGCTGGCCTGTTTGAGAATTAGCTCTTGTCTCCTTGGCAGGAAGCGCAGCGGGAAAGCTCACACGTCCCGTGTGTGGGTGGTGTGGCTGGGCGGTGCAGGCCTCTGAAGGCCAACAGGAGGCGTTCAGCGGGGCCAAGCCCTGCAGGTGGGCAGGGACCTCGCACCTGGTCACACCTGGATGCAAGGTCGGCACTTCTCAGGGCAGAGGACAGGAAGGGGGGGTTCGGTGGGGCCGCCCTGGTGCTAA
Source organism: Tonatia bakeri (assembly GCA_004024845.1). Taxonomy (NCBI): domain Eukaryota; kingdom Metazoa; phylum Chordata; class Mammalia; order Chiroptera; family Phyllostomidae; genus Tonatia; species Tonatia bakeri. The sequence goes on along the minus strand of PVIA01007657.1, from coordinate 53,686 downwards.
GCCGGCCTTGGCTGTTGCTGAGCCCTGGTCTCCCGCCCAGGCTGCTGCGGGCTCTCTGGGTTTCACTTTTCTGTAGGGAGTGGGTTTTAGGGTCAAGCAATGCTCAGGGGATTCCGAGTAGAGAGGCTCACATCCTGGTGTGAGGAAGCCAGTCGAGGGCAGGCGGGCCCTGAAGTGAGCACGACGCATTGCGCCCCACTCTGGGGGACCAGTCACCACGCTGGCCCTGCAGCCCCGTGCCTCGTGGGGCAGCACCTCCCCGCATCGCCACTGCCACCGCCACCGTGTTCCAGGGGAGGGTGACGCTGAGGACCTGCGCTCGCTGCAGGAGCTGCAGGCCAGGTAGGCTGGCTGTGGAGCCCACACAACGCCAGGCACGCTGGGCGGCTCAGCGGCCTTTCTCTCTCGTCGCTCTCGGCACCCCTACTGCGGGGCTGGGGAGTGTTGTTGAAGGGGGTGCAAGGCTGACAAAACGGGCAGCGCAGTTGGAAACAGCATAAACAACACACGGAACTGGAAGAGCCAGATCAGATGGGTCATTAGTTAATTTTTGGTGTCGTTTATAATGGAGCTCAGGCTCAGAAATGGGAAGCGTCTGAGGGCCCGCTCAGAGATGAGTCACATCAACCGATCATTCCCTTCTCCCCCAGACGAGGAGTACACAGTGGAGGGTGCCCAGTGGCTGGCCAAGGCAGGATCTAGCTGTGCTGCTGCTCGGTGAGAGGGCGGCGGGCGGGGAGGACGCCGGGCTGGCCCTGACACAGGCCTGCTCCCCGTGACCCCCACTGTGGGCTCGCGTGTCCCACTTCAGCGGGATCCCCCCGCGTCTCCGCAGGCGGTGAGCCCCGCACGTCTGCTCCGCTGGGAATAGTAGTATGTGCCTTATGATGTTGTTGTGAGGGCCCAATGAGATAATTCGCGTAACGTCCCTAGCATAGCCCTTAGTGTATTGGAAACTCTTAATAGATCAGATAAGTACATTTCACATATGAATCGCATAGGTAATGTATAATTAAGTAACACTGAACAGTGGTATTAGGGAGTTGGCTCATGGACCTGGAAGACACTCTTCCCGCCGAGCGGCGTTTGCGCAGGGGCGTGGGCCGCAGTCTCAGGGGCTCAATGCAGCCTGTCCTTCTGTGGCCCGTTTCCATGTGGCCATTTGGCCTCCGTGGTTCTCTTAGCTCTCTGTCTTGTCAGTCACCCGGGAGGTGCCTCCCGCCTCCGGCCTTTATGGCAGCGCCTGGCAAGACCTGACTTTGTGGGTCCTTTAGAGAAACATACAGTGACATTTGTTTTGTCAATCAGTCCACACTAGCTAGCTAACAAGAATGATAATTTCTCGAGCTCACTTTGCGCCCAGCACTTGGCGCAGATTTTGATGTTGAATTCCGACGGCGTGCCTGGGGACCATGTACCGTGAGCCCGTTCCACTGATGGGAGGACTGAGGCTCGGCCAGGTGAAGCGGCTTTCCTGAAGTCAGGCAGCTAGTGAGCGGCAGAACCCACATCTCTTACTCCTATACCTTCGCTGGTAACCGGCTCACTCTCCTGGCTCAGCACCAGGATTCTAATAAACGTGGAAGAAAACTTTATCCATCAGTTGTATGTGTGTGTGAACTGCGAAACGTCTATCAACATTCCTTAAATGGAACTTTTAATTTTATGAGAGGTTTAGATGAAGAAATCATTGTGAAGGTAGTACAGAGAGGACCTGTGTCCCCCACACCCAGTTGTCCCTTTTTAAACATCTTACATTAGTATGTTTGTCACAATGAGTAAGCCAACAGCGATGCATTATTATTAACCAAACCCCACGGAGTATCCGGTTCTCCTCCATGCTCCGTTTCGGCCCCGCATCCCAGCCGGGATCTGACACGACTTTAGTGGTCAGGTCTCCCTGCTCAGGTTCTTCGCCGTGGCAGCTCCTCAGACCGTCCTTGGTCTGGGTGGCCTTGGTGGTTTTGAGGACTACTGGGCAGATACTGTGTAGAATGTCCCTCATTGGAAATCATCGGAGGTTTTTCTCACGATTGGACTGGGGCAACATATTTTTGGAGGGAGACTAGAGGTAAAGTGCCATGTTCACCGTCTTGTATCGTGGGTTGCCCTATCCACATGACCCATCCCTGCGGTGACAGTGTCTATCTCCTTGCCGAGGTCGTGTCTGCGAGGCTTCTCCCTGGTGAGGTCGCTCCTTCCCATTTCCATGCGGCCCTCTGTGGAAGGAGGTCACTCTGCAGAGCCCACCTCATGGAGTGGGGAGTAATGCACCGCCTGCTACAGGAGGGAGCAGCTACACAGGTCATTTGGAATTTGGTACAGTGGATTTGCCTCTTTTCCTCATTCATTCATTCGTGTCACCACGGACTCATGGATATTTACTTCAGACTTTGGATTTTAGTCCAGTACAGACATACCTCATTTCATTATACTTTGCCTTATTGCACATCATAGATGTTTCATTTTTGTTTTGCAAACTGAAGGCAAGACCCAAAGGATTACGAGTTGCTTCATCGTGATACTTGCTGTATTGTGATGGTCTGGGACTGAACCTGCAGAATCTCAGAGGTCTGCCTGCACCGCTTTGTTTCGCTGCTCACACTGTTTCAGCTCTGGCCCCTGGGAGCTCTTTCCGTTGGTCACCCATCAACTTAATTTTTTTTTTTAGCACTCCTCTACTTTTTGTCACTACAAGACACTCCGAGTTTATCTTGTATCTCTCCTGCTTCCATCTTTGAATCTGCCACTTCTCCAGGAAGCCCTGGCCCCTTGCCTTGGAGGATGGTATCATTCGATAGAAATGGGGCACCAGATATGCTCATCGCCACTGGGATGTCACTGCTTCCGTGTCCTGTCAGCTGGACGAGCAAGGAAATGTGTGTGTGTGTGTGTGTGTGTGTGTATTAATACTAACCTGTGTATTTGCACGTGTCTATACAATTTTCCACATGTAACCATGTACACCTGTATTAAGCTAAACATGAGCTCATACCCCCACCTCCCTCTCTAATCCGTCACGTTAGCATTCTGGCCTCCTCCCTGGCTCACCTGTAACTCCCACTCCAACAGCGGGAGGCCTGGCTCCTGCCACTTGCCCTCTACGACTTATTGTTCGATCCCAGTACGCACATGTAGCAATGCTGGATGCTAACCCACACCCCTAGAAACAACTTCATCAGCTGGAGTTCAGTGCTCCATGCAGCTCCTTTCCCTTCGGTGTGACAGGTCCTACTCAGCTGCGACATTGCTCAGATCAACACCAAGTTCACCCACTGTCTTTCACACATTTGTAATACAGTTGGGTTGTTTGTCACATTGTGTATTCCGTTCTGGGGTCCACTTTCCCCCTAACTAATGGTTTAAAAACATTTGCAGGATCACACAGAATAGTTTCACCACGCCCGAAATCCATTGCACTCCATCTACTCAACCCCACACCCCTCACTCCTGGCAATCACCGATCTGTTCATCGGCTTTATTGTTCTGCCTTTTCAGAATGCTATATAATTGGAAACATAACTGTAGGTAGTTTTTCCAGACTGGCATCTTCCACTCAATGATATGCGTTTAAGATTCATCCATGTCTTTTAGTGGCCTGATAGCTTGTTCTTTTTATCGTGGGGTAACATCCTGCAGCTTGTTTATCCAGGCACCTAGTACAGGACGTGCTGGCTGCTTCCAGTTTTTTTGGCAATTATGAATAAAGCTGTTATAAACATCTCTGCAGATTTTTGTGAAGACATACATTGCAGCTCATTAGGATAAATACACAAAAGTACAATTGCTGAATCATATGGTAAGCCTGTGTCTAGTTTTGTAAGAAACTGCCACACCATTTTGCGTTCGCATTAGCAATGGATGAGTGTTCCCCTTGCTCTGCATCCTGCTGGCGTTTGGGGCTGCCGGCATGTTTTGGACGTGGTCATCCCCATAGTCGTGTGTGGCATCTCACGGTTGCTTTCATCTCCATTCCCCTCGTGGCAAATGATGGTGAGCACCTCTTCGAATACTCAGTTGGCGTCTGCACATCTTCTTTGGTAGGGTGGTTCAGGTCTTTTGCCCTATTTTTACTGTTATTTTAATTGTTGACTTGAAGAGTTCTTTTTATGTGTATGTATTTTTAAAATAAATTTATTTTTCAATTACAGTTGACAAAACATTATATTGGTTTCAGAGGTACTGCATAGTGATTAGATATTTACATGCCTTATGCCCTGGTCGCCCCGTGGAAGGGCTCTTTCAGACTGTGCGTATTAGCCCTTTATCAGGTATGTGTTCTGCAAGCACAGGGTGGGGCCAAAGCAGGTTTATGGTTGTGGGTGCGAGAAGCACAGAGCTCATTCATGCGTTATTATCTGTTAATTATCGTGTTGTTTTCCACACAAACAGCTGCAAACCTACTCTGCCCCACCCTGCATTTTCCTTCAGGTCCTGCCCTGTCTTTTCATTCTCTTGACAATGTCTGTCACGGAGCAAAAGCTGTCATCTCAATGGAGTCCAACTTGTCGATTTTTCTTTCACAGACTGCTGCTGGGGTTGTATTTTAAAACTCATCCACAAACCCAAGGTCATACAGATTTCCGGTTCTCTTCAAGACGTTTCTGTAGTTTTCCACTTTCCATTTAGGACTCCCATCCATTCTGAGTTAACTTTGTGTGGGTGTAATGTCTGTGTCTCCGTTCATCATTTTGCATGTGGACATTCAGTCGCTGCAGCACCCTATGTTGCAAAGTCACCACTTATTTCTTATTAGCAAAAATATTTCTGTTCAGTTTGTGGAACAAGAGTGCTCTGGAAGCAAGCGTGGAGCATGCCAGACCTGGTCACCGAGGTTGTCTGAGAACCTCCATGTACTGTTTTTATTCACCCACCTTTCTTCCCAGTCAGATGTTACCGGCTGCCTGCTAAAGAGTTCGTATGTTAGTCAGTAGCTGCGTGTGCATGTGGGTGCATGTGTGCAGCAGACAAAGACGGTCAAGTCCCTTCAGGAGGGGTATTTGTGCAGGAAGGAGCATTAGTTGGAGAGCTTCTACTTTAGCCTTGAAGATAAAAAAATACTTAAGATAGGGGGAATCTAAAGAGCAAACTTTTCAGACAGAATTCACTTTTTAGGAAGAACACAGGATCATGCATTACACACCACATACATGCACACGGCCTTTCTCCCGAGTCCTGGGGGAGTCAGGTAGGAGCTCTCTGCATTACATGCCTGATCCTCAGGGAAGTAGGGGGCAGGTTTTCATAACTGGGATACATGTCACAACATTAAACATGATAGTGTGTTAAGTCAGCAACAGATTTCACAACCTCATTTATTCTGGACTGTGTGAAAATCTCTACTGTTTTTGTTTGCCTCTGTTGAATCAAAAATAAAGAATGGTGCCATCTTGTGGACATCTCTGTTACTACCACAAGCACATCAGATCTTGGAAGTTGTCAACCCTGGAGAACCCTTTGCTTCTGCACACATCTGTATGTATCAGCTACAGACAACTGATCACAGGCCTCTCTTCTGCTCTTTTCTACGGGATTTTATTTTTTTAAAAGACTGAAAAGCACTTCCTAATAACATTTAAAGTCAGTCATGGAACGGTACTGATACTGGCATTTATAACAAAAAAATGGTACATTGTCATTTCCCTTACCTGCTCTAACTCCATTTTATGTAAAAAGTTTGGCTTACAACCTCTACAGTACATGAGGCTACATGTGATGGGAATTCCAGAGATTTCCAGGGAGGATGTTTTCTATCCAGTGTTATACTGACACTGGTTGTGCTTTTCAATTGTTGCTAGTCTTGTCTTAAAGAATATAGGTGTCATTTATTTATCCTTGTGGGGAAAGGACCAAGACAGACCCATCAGTAGCAGAAAAGTTCTAGCAGCCAGACCGCAGACTAGAAGCCAGGACATGGATTGCATGCCAGAAGCAATTGGACAAGACGGGGTGAGGAGGGCATGCTATTTATAGCTGAGAGACTCCCTCCAATCCCAGGTTTGCAAATCCCTACACCTCACTGTTATTTTTTTCAATCTATAAAATGACAAGTTTGAAGTGTATAATTTCCAGGGTCCCTTTAAGACCTGAAATTTGATCATCACACAGAAGGCCTTATTTCTCAACCCTTCTTAACCCAGGTTTTCTGGCCAAAGGCAGGATTTATGACAGATTCTTATTTTTAGTGACACTTCTAGGTAAATCATTCTGAAGCCATAGAAATGGTTTATATTTAAGATAGTTAATAAATTATGGAAACACTTCTATGTACTTACTCCCTTCAGTGTTTTCATCCTCACCTTGAATTCCTGCAGCCCTACTGGAGGGGGCTTCAGAGGAGAGACTCGCTCACTTCCACTCACGGACGGGCAGCTGGGCCCTTGCCCCATCGGGGATGTACGCGCACAGGTGTTCTCTTTGCAGGCGGGGCAGTCAACAGCACCGCATTCAAGACCTCTCAGGCAGGGACAGGTGGCCTGACCCACCCAGCCGGCAGCCGCCACATCCATCTCATGCATCAGTATCTGACAGGGTGCTGGTGCTGGAGAAAGAAACCATTCCTTCCAAGGCCAGCTAAAAGGGCTTTGAGGATGGGTATCATGTCACGAAGAAGAATTTCTTTGTTTTTATGAGTTCTTTCTCTTTTTTTACTGCTCAATACCTCATGAGGGAGATTTCCTATGTTCTCAAATCACCAAGGAACATTACTTTGCATTTGTGTTTAAGTCATGTGTAGGGATTTTAAGTTATTATACATTTAAGAATTCTCATGCATTCCTGTTTGCTTGAGTGAATGCAATGAAAGGTTTTCCTAGATAAGAGGAGAAGATCCAAAATCCAAAAAGGTACTATAAAGTTGAACCACGAATTTCAGAGTACCTTTGTCAAAATTGTGCTATTGTGGATTGTCAAATGTGCCTTCTAGAAAAGCGGGGAACAGAAATTGTGTTGATGACATTTGACCACAAGAGGGCGCTCTAACAAAACACCTCACAGTTCAAAAAAAAAAAAAAAACGACACCTCCTCAAACATTTAAACGCTGCAATCTCTGGCTCGTCTTACGACATAAAAGCTCGGTGTCACGAATATTGCTTTAAACATTAAAAAATGAGATTTTATAAAATGAATGTTGGTAGCCTTCGAAGTGAATCCTGTGCACAAGTTAAACTACTTCGATTAGCTGGATTTGGTCTGTAATTCCCACATCAACTTCCAACAAGGGGCAGTATTCAAAAACCTTTACTTTCTTTAACAAAAGACCAAACAAGACAAAATTAAAACATTTTAGGAGTGTTTTCATTTCCAAACTAGAGCTGTCATGGATTATGCTTCTAAGAATTTTAAGTCTAGATGTGTGATAAAACAAACCCACAATCAAACAAACCCATTCTCCAATCTAGATACACTTCTCGGAGAAAATGCTCTGTTACCTCTTCTTCCGTTGGAGGAAGACAGCGGGGGAAAGGCCGTGTGATCGTCTCAGAAGTAAATTAAAGCGCCCAGGCTGCATTTCCCTAATACACAGATAGCCCTTGAGGGCATTATTGCCAACGATGAATATCCTTTACTTTTAAACAATCTTTACTGATAATAAAATAATTAGAAAAATTTATGTGCATCTGCCTTAATACTAACATGGCTTTGCTTAAAGGAGATCAGCTGGTTGTGCACGGGTATTACCAGCGTCCTTCCCCCTCCCCCCAGGTGACATGTTTATACTCAGGCAGCACTTCTAAATTTTTAATAGAGACGAAGAGATCCCATTTAATTAGGTAGAGTGACTTGTTTATGTGCAGGTTATACATTTACGAGTTCTAATGAAGAACGGAAAACACCTATTGAGCAGCCTTTGAAGTTTCGCTTGTTTAAGGATAATTGTGAATCCAGCTCCGTGGAAAAGGCGTCTCAGTCCATCCAGTTGGTGGAGGGTAGAGCACAGGGAGCTTAAGTCCAGGCAAAATAACTGCGCAAATCACGTGTGGATCAGTGTTCAAAGGATTATTTTTCTCTCAAATCAAAGCTCTTCCATCATACATTTGATTGCAGTATTGAAACTGGGTTATAGTGCCCTGGCTGGTGTGGCTCAGTGGATTAAGTGCCGCCCTGTGAACCAAAGGGTCGCAGGTTCCACTCCCAGTCAGGGCACATTCCTGGGTTGCAAGCCAGGTCCCTAGTAGGGGGTGTGAGAGAAGCAACCACACAGTGATGTTTTCTCTTCCTCTCTTCTCCTCTGTCTAAAAATAAATTTAAAAAGAAAGAAAGAAAGAAACTGGGTTATGGGGAAAAAATGTTAACGAAGTAACAAGATTTTTTTCCTTGAAAAATACCTGCATCATTTATACAAACCTCTCTTCTTTCCTTTTAATTTTTATTCCTTATATTTTGTTAGCTGATATTATCTGCAATTTAGATGTCATAAACACGTTACTGTCAAAGCATCTTTCACGTATCAATCCTTCCTGGAAATGAGAAGTTAATTTTTTCTTAACCGCTGACCTAAGGTAAAAATTCCAAATATTTGCATGCCTCAGATGTACTGCAAAAAGGCCACCTAAATTAATGAGGTTTCTTGAATCGGTGTACAGAAATGAATTACAAAGCTTAAGAAGTCGAAGAGATTTCTCGTGATTTTTAAAGCAATATTAATGGTCGTATGGAATGAGAAAGTGAGCTTTGTGTTATTACTATAGGATTAGTTTTTAGTTCCTGAAAGCCAGTCTATTTATGGGTACATAGAATGGAATTAAACTCTGAAAAGGTTAATTTTTATTAAAAAATATTCTGTGGAAGGTCTATATTCTATCACCTTGTATAAGTTTCCCTTTGAATTGTAGTGGCAATCTGCATTTGGAGTGGGTCCAGGAAGCTTGAATAATAATGTGGTCCCTGGTGGAGCCTCTTTTAGTGCGGGAGTGGAAAGAATGAAAAGCTACATACAGGTCTGACAACATGTATGTTCATCTTGATATTATCACAGCTGATGGACTGTAGCAAGGAGACTCCTAGGACTCGCGTTTGCCATCTTTCGCGTGCGTTATAATTTCTGTGTGGAAAACAAAACCCCGACATACCAATGAAATAGAGCTATCCCTAACTGAAAAGTAATACCTTAAAAATATTCCCTGGAAGAAAAAGATTTGTCTTACTGCAGGGTGAATGCAGAGCAGAGAATAAAAGACCGAAGAAGAAAGAGGAAAAACCATTGCCCTTTGCTTAGCTTGCTGACCACACTGAAGGCTCTTCGAACATTTCAGCGCTTGCGCTTCCATTTTCTCTTTCATCTGTGTGCTTGTCTAATTTACTTTCCTAAGGAAACTCTGCCTCTCGTGTGTGGAGCCAGCATTATGTAGCTGTGATCTTGGATGGTGTGGGTTTAAGATCAAACAGGACCTAATACGGTGGGATTTGTTTTCTTATTGATCTTATTGCTTGGGGTTGGGCTGCCAAGCTGCCAAGTGATGGGGAGGAATTAGGGCAACAGCTCTTCAGAGAAATGCATCCTGGCCAGGTCTCCACCTCGAAATGGGGGAGCGAGAGATGGCAAACAGTGAGAAACTAGGGGCTTGCAGGCTGGCTGGGTGGAAGTGGGTTCAGGGGACCTCCCAGCAGCAAAAACATTAAATGTGCAAGATGCTGGCTGTTACTTTAAAAAAATGTTTTTTAAATTCATTACTTTTGGAGAGAAAGGGTGGGGGAAAGAGGAGAGAAAGATTGCTTTCTTGTATGTGCCCTGACTAGGGACCGAACCCACAACCTCAGTATATTAGAATAATGTCCTAACCAACTGAGCTACACAGCCAGGGCACTGATTTCTCCTTGTTTATTGTATTTTATGTTTAGCAGGTTGGCTGATATCCTTGATTAGAGTTGCTTGATATACCTAATTCAGGCCTATAAATTTAAGAAACCAAAGTTTCCCAATTTTGTGGGAGACAAAGAGAAAACCAAAGGAGTTTGGGACTTTTTTTAAAAAGTTCATTTAGGAGTCAAAAAACACTGGTGTTGTTTAAAGAAAGCTGCAGAAAATTAGAGTGAGAAAAAGAATTTTTGAACAAGTTAAACTCTCTGCCAATAAATGGAAAGGAGCAGGAGAAAAAGATTGGGGGAGAAAACTGCAATAACTAAAACCGAATCATTCTGGCCCAGTCTTTCTTTTTAAAGCTTCAGGGAGGAGTTTATTCATTTATTCTCTATTCAGCAGAATTTATCTTGCTCCCGTCCACGCATGGCCCAGTCTTCCACGAACAGGGCGTGGAATTAAACAGCTGTGGTGAGCTTGCCAGACAGCCCGACGAGGGAGCACTGAAGTCCGCCTCCTGTTGGGGCAGGGCACACGCGTGTCGTGTTCTGAAAGAACACGCACTGCAGGGCCGTCGTGTTACTCTCATCCATGAGAAAATGTGTCCATAGCTCGACTTCATTTCCGACAGCCGCTTCCGTCAGCTCAGGCATTGAGGACCATGTTCTGCTTCTGCCCACCCTTTCATGTTGCAGAAAAGCACGAGGGAAAAGCAGAACAGAAGGGAGTAGCCTTTACAAGCGAAACAGTGTGGAGGACACTGGAACTCCCTGGGCTGAGAGCCCACGTGTGGAGGCTCTTCAGGAGATATTTACAGATGCAGTGTTTCCGTTAGTCTCCTCCCTTACTCCACTCTGTTCCTTTAATGGATGAATTAGCCTTCAGTTCTTGTTAAATCTGTTCCCGTTGGGAAGAGAAAATGCTGTGCATTGTAATGACCGGGCACTTGCAGGTGAAATGTCAGTTGGAGCAGTGTCCCCTTTTGGGGAGCTTTTCTGTGGGGACATGGCTGTCCCCCGCAGCTTGACTGTCAGCCTCTCGGTGAGCCTCACTTCTGAGTGCAGTCCCGTGGGGGGAAGGAAAGAGAATATGCAAAACTGTGCTGGTGAGAAGGAATTTAGAATAAGCCTAGTTGTACAGTTGACCCTTGAGCAGCATAAAGGGTTAGGGGAGCCAATCCTGATTCCCACACAGTTGAAAATCTGCATATAACTTTTGGCTACTCCAAAACTTGACCCTTGGCATCCACGAAGGATTGGTTCCAGGACCCCCTGTGGACACCGAACTCCAGGGATCTCAAGTATGCCATGTAGAATGGCTTAGATCAATGCAGAAAGTCTTCCCTCTGCATCTGCAGACTCCCTACCTCAGGTGGAGTCTGCTGTACAGGTATTTATTGAAAAAATAACTCACATCTAAGTGGGCTCATGCAGTTAAAGCCCATGTTGTTCAAGGATCACCTGTGTCTGGGCAGGAAGTCCTTCCTTCGCTATTGGAGATGGGAAGGAACTTGAAGGTCAGATATGCCAAGCTTCTCATTTCCAAGATGGGTAAACTGAGGCCCTTTGGAGCTCAGTGAATTGTTCAAGGCAATACAATGCACAGTGGTAAGATGATTTCCATCCTGCAGCACACCTTTGAGGAGAAAGCTGCTGGGGAATTGGGATGTGTTTTAGGGGCTGGGGGGTGGCCCTGAGGTAAGAGAACTGTGCTCCTTGCTCCTCCAAGTGTAGTTGTGGGACCAGCAGCATTGGCACCACCGGGAGCTGGTCAGAAATGCAGCGTCTCAGTGTCTCCTCCACACCTACTAAGTTAGAGCCTGCAGTTCAACAAGCTTCTTAGATGATTTCTGTGGATGAGAGAATCTGAGAAGCGCTGGTGCCCCAAGCCCGAACCAGAATTACTGGCAACTGAAAGCTGCCTAGTTTCAGCAGGTGTCCTAGCTACTTCTGAAAAAGAAGTTCTTGTAGGCAACACTTGTAGCTAAGGTGTGAGCATTACAATAAACAAAAAAAGCCAAAACTGAATGCAAAGAGTAAAAAGAGTGGTACTACATGGCAAAGGTGAAGACAGGGACACATGGTGGTATTTAACTTCACCACCTTTTGGGGGGCGATTTGGTAATAGGCATTCATCTTAACAAGTACATGCCCCTTGATGCAACAATTCCACTTTCTAGGAAGTTATTCCCGAGAAATAATTGAACTAGTTTGAAAAGCTGTGTGAATAAGAATGCCATCATATTTACGATAGCCAGAAAAAGTGGAGGCAGTCTTTTCATCCAACAGTAGAGGGTGAAGAGGTTCTGGAAGCTGTGGAGCAGGGGTGTCAGGCTCACTTTCACCAGGGATCACAGCAGCCTCACGGTCGCCTTCAAAGGGCCGAATGTAATGTTAGGACTGTATGAAAGCAACTACTCCTCAATTAGGGGCAAGGAGCTTGGTGCTGCCGCCGGGTAGAAACAAGGGGCCTGCTGGCTAAGACACGGTGGAGGGCCGGATTTGGCCTGAGGGCCTTGTGTTTGCCAGCTGAGCTGTAGTGGGATACTATGTGGTCGCTTAAAATGATAAATGAGAGGAGTACTTAATACTCCAGAAATATGTTCATATCTGTTTGTTGATGAGTAAAAAATTTAAGTTACTATACTCTGTTTAAAATGATCTTCTATCTTGTTCAGAAGTAGAAACATATTTTAAAATCCAGGAGTCTATGCAGCTAGTGTTAACAGTAATTTTGGACGGTAAAATTATACTTTTCTTTTTACTTATCATTATTTTATGATTCTTTTTTGAAAGGGATATGTATCAATTACCTCATTAAATATGGTAACATAGTTATTATTTTGGAAAGCATGTTTTTCTTTAAAGTCTTGAATATTTTACTTCTTAGGCCAAATCCCTAAAAGGAAAAGCACTTTAAGTATCTTGTGTATAACTTTTTCACTATACCGACTACATTACATTAAACTTACCTGTTTAACATCTTCCTCCTCCAAGACTGGGAACACCCTGATGACGAAGACGGAGTCTTGTGAGTGTCTCTGGCTGGCGCCCAGCATGGGCGTGGCGCACAGCATGCGGTTCCCCAGTGTGTCGAACGGATGAAGAAAGGGTTCTGGATGACTGTCTATGAATTCTGTTTCAGTTTTCCATGAGTGGCCTGTGGGGTCAAAGTTCTCAGCACACCGAGACTGACTGTGCTCACATGCAGGCAATGTGCATGGTGAGACCACTATGGAGGGCCAAGTCCTGCCTGACCTATTGGTTTAGCTGCACTGTCTCCTCTGGAGATGAACTAATTGTTCTGTGAGGTGGCGGCCAGGGTGGAACCCGTCAGGAAGTTAGGCCACAGGGGAGGACATGTGCTTCCCAGGGGCTAACCACCGTCTGCTCTCCAGGGGAATCCTGGGTGAGGACTCAGGGGGAAGTTCATGGGCAGTGGAAACTGGATTTGTGGGTCCCGGTTTGTGTGTTTGTTGTAGCTGTGCCTTTGGGCCTTTCCCATCAGGAGACAGTTATGAGAGGCTAGAACTATCGCTAAGTATTAGATTCTACTTAAGAATGAGCCTCCACATTCTGTGGTCACTTTTTTCTTTCTTTTGGTACTAAGTGAAGTCACCAGAAAATCTATTTTGTAGATTAAAAAAAGAAAGAAGTTAAGGGAATCAAAACTGTGTTTGTTTAAAGATTTTATTTACTTTTAGAGAGAGGGGAAGGGAAAGAGAAAGAGGGGGAGAGAAACATCAATGTGTGGTTGCCTCTTGGGGCCCCTCACCAGGGACCTGGCCCGCAACCCAGGCATTTGCCCTGACTTAAAAACTGTTTTTAATAAAGTAATTCATATGATTTAGAAATAGTCATAAGGTTCAAGAAAGTGGTTTGTGTATTTTACTTAAAGGTAAACCCTAGCTTTACACTTGATCTTAGCCAAAAGGCTGAGAAGCGATATGTAAACCCTAGCTTTAATTTGGCTTATAATTTAATTATGAATTAATTTTAATTCATAATGTTCTGAGAAAATCCATGGAAGATTCATTGAATGTATCTGAACATAGGCTTGTTTGTGTATTTAGAAATGTTAATGTTCATAGTGTAAAAGATTCTAAGTCCTCATCTACAAAATCGGGAAGATGTCTCTAATCTTGAGTGATGCAGTAATGAAATACGAATGTCTGTCTATAAATCACTTCGGCTGCTTTACATCTGGAATTTGCATAGTAATATGGAAGGATTTTGAAAAACATCTGGGGAAGGGTTATGATCTGGTCCAAATTATATACCCGAAATTTTTCAAAGTCATAAAGTGGTAAGTAACTACTCTGGGCTTTCCCGGTCCCCCTACTCCCAGGGGTTATATCTAATTTGTGCCTTGCGTTCACGTGTGTGAGAATTTGATTGACATCTATCTCTTTCTAGCCTGCGAGCTTCATGAAATCAGGGGAGGCCCATCTGCTTTTGCGCATCAGTGTCTGTACGGAGCACGAAACAGCTCAGGGCAGCACAAAAACACAGCGACAGCGACAGCAGCAACGGTGGCGGGCGGGAGGGACAGGCACCGGTGGAGCCCTCGCCTTGTGCCGGCACTGTTTTGAGAGCTCCGCACTGGTCCATGTACTAGGACTTGGACAATGCTGGTTGACTGACTTTTACGTAAATGAAAAATCATCTGGTAACTATTTCGTGTTGTGGAGGTTTGGGAGACTGTTTATTACAAGAGCTGGGAGATATTGGACTTAGAGTGATTCAAAGAAGTATGGCTTTTCTCATTCGTATCTGATAAATATTTAAGTTTTCATGTTTTTACATTCTTTGCTATTTGTCGGTCCCTTGCAGAGCTTTAAGAAACAAGAGAAAAGGCTAGACCCTCTCTCACTAAAAGAAATAAAATGGTAATACCATGAAAATTGGGCTTTGATTTTAACGCAGAAGTCTTTGACTAGCAGCTTGCTCACTCGGACAATGGGAGGGGAGGCTTGTGTTTCAAGGAAGTTTCAGGCTGACGTCTGTGTTGCTGCTGCACTAACCTCCACTTAATTTATTGTCCTTTCGTGCAAAAATTGATGAGAACATAACCTTTGTAAGGTTTTGATGTTTTATTGGCTATAAAAGATAAAATATGGAGTAAAAGGAAGTAAAATAGTTTTTTGTTAAGTCGGAGGATGGATTTATGCTTTAACTAACTGATAGAATAATCGGAGGGTTGTAAAGATCAGAGTCTCTGCCTCCTATCTCTTTTCTTTGTATGCGTGCATTCAACAGGCTGCTCTTCGTGCCTGTCAGCCCCATGGGGCCCCCCAGACACCCTTTGTCCAAGGGCACCCACTCAGCTGCTCCGATCAAGAACATCATGAGGCTTCAGTTGCAGACATTAAGCGACTGGGAGAAGTCTAAGGGATCGGATACTCGACAAGTGCAAACAGGGGGCTCGTTCGCAGGGGCTCCCGCACCGCACTGTGTCTGGAAGGGACAGGCAAAAACAAAGTGTGCGAGTAAAATTGAATTTTCCGGGAAACACACAAAGATCTGATCTTCAGCGATTGTGGTGTGTGGGAGAATGCTGGGTGGGTCAACCCAGCCAATTCCCCCAACACACCCTCCCTAGCCAAAAAAAAAAAAAAAAAAAAAAACCAAACAAATTTCAAAATAATGAAATTTGATTATTTAGGCCAGTAGTTCCCAAACTTCAGCCCAAGCCTCAGAATCCCTGCAGGGCTTGTTAAAACCCAGATCGCTGGGCACTAGGCCCAGAGTTTCTGATTCAGTAGGTCTGGGGTGAGGCTTGAGAATTTGCATCTTTAACAAGCTCCCAGGTGATACTGATGTTGCTGGGCTGGGGGCCCCCCTTGAAGAACTGCTGCTTCAGGCACTCATTTGTCCACAATGTAGCTGCGCCAACGTGCCGCAGGGAGCTGTACGAAGAGTCCAGGAAAACATCTACTACCTCAGAAACGTGCAGCTGAGTGAGTCTATAGGGGTGTGTGTGTGTGTGTTTCACATGTAAGCAAGCCAGGTTCTGAGGATAAATAATCACTTTAATCTTTAGAGCTTGCAGTCTAAGTTTGGGCTAAGATATAAAACAAGCAAGTTAGTATCCTGCCTTAAGTGTCCTGTTTGTTTTGTAGGATTTGCTTCCAAAGTAATACACTTACTTGGAGCTTCTGGAGGATGCTGGTTTGTTCATTGCTGTGTCCTGGATGCTAAGTACAGGGTGTGAACCAGACCTGCTAAATAATTTGCAGGACTCAATGCCAAATGAAAGTTTGGGCTCCTTGTTCAAAAATCTAGAATTTGCAGGGCATTAATCCCAACGTGGCCCCCTCTGAACGAAGGGTCCTCTGTGCCCGCACTGGCTACACACCCACGGAGCCGGCCCTGCTTGTCACCTAGTAGAAACAGACATACCTTGTCTTATTGCTCTTCACAGATGTTGTGTTTTTTTCAAATTGAAGGCAAAACTCCCTTTTCCACCAGCAAAAAGATCATGGCTCACTTTTTTGCAATACTCGCTGTATTGAGGTGGTTTGGTACTGAACCTGCACTATCTCTGTGCTCAGCAGAAGCAAGCAATTGACTGAGAAAAGATTTTGAAGGACCTCCTAGTTTGACTCCCTCTTTTATTTTGGGCGGAGGCAAGTGCTATCATTTCATGTAGCCATTGTAGTTACCACGGTGCCTTTGTGCCTAGCACACATTGGCAGCCGCTCTGTGCAGGCAGTAGGGCCCCGTTTGCACAAGGCTCAGCGGTGATTTGGCCATAGTGATTTCGACCAGTTTCCTGAAGTCCAGTGCTGTTTTTCTTTTTTAATTAGCGCATTTGCCTCTCAGAAAGTTTTAGTTGTTTGCTTGGAGGCACATAGCCAGTGACATTGAACAGGAATTTGAACCCAGTCTTCTAAATCGTGGTTGGAAGTTCTTTCAGCTACCCAGTGCTGAAGAAAGCAAGTTTTGGCAAGTTCATTGATTCTATTGATCAATATTTTGAGCTCTGAAGCTTGAGAATTGATCCAAGAAATCTGGTTGACTCCTGGTCTGTTTCTGTCCCTGTGTGCTGTTTTTTTAGTTCTGAGAGCAAGTGGCCCCTCAAATGCACCCTATTCCCAGGCTCCTTCAGTTTTATAAGTGCTGGCTGGGAGCATTTCCTGGGAGTTCATCCCCTCGTCCTGGTGTTTAGATTAGATATTTATTTCCTAGTAGGCAGGACCGCCCCTCTGCCCCCCGACTCTCCTGATTTGTCTGCGTGCACCTGATGATCTCTCTCCTGCTCTCTGAGGGTGAAGCCCCCCTCCCAGGGTGGAAAGCCAGGTAGGCAGACATATAGCCATAATGGCAGATGCCCATGGACAGTCTCTCTGGGTTCGAATCCTGCTTCTACCTCCTATTGGCTGTGTGATCTTGGCTAAGTTTTTTTTTTTCGATTTGAGGTATAATTGACATATAACATTGTACAACATTTTACATGTGCAATGTAATGACTCAACGTTTGCATATATTACAAGATGATCACCACAAAAAGGCTAGTTAACATCAGTCACCATACATAGTTAACAAAACTCGTTTTTCTTGGGATGAGAACATTTAAGATTTACCTCTCGCCAACTTTTAAATATACAATGCAGTATTCACTATTGTCACCATGCTGTACGTCACATCCCCATGACCTCACCCATTTTACCCACTCTGTGCCCAATCAGGCAACTGCCCATCTGGTCTCTGTACCTATGAGCTCCTTGTTTTTGGCTCTACGTGTAGGTGAGACCATACAGTATTTGCCTTTCTCTGTCTGGCTTATTTCACTGAGCACAATGCCCTCAAGTTCCATCCATGTTGTCACAAGTGGCAAGGTTTCATTCTTTTTTATGGCTGAATAATATTCCATTGTGTGTGTTTGTGTGTGTTTCACATTTTTTCAATCCTTTCGTCTACCGATGGACTCTTAGGTTGCTTCCATGTCTTGGCTATTGAAGACAATGCTGCAATGAACATGGAGTGCATATACCTTTTTGCATTAGTGTTTTTGTTTTCTTCAGATAAATACCCAGAGGCATTTAGCCAGGTTTTCGATGTAACCACACTGAGGCTTGTTTCCCAATCTGTAACGTGGGAATGATGCAGTAACAGGCAATTGCTGCAATGAATGAGGGCATAATCTCAGCAGAGCGCCTTGCTGGTGATGTTAGTGAGTGGCGGTCTGGCCCTAGACACAGCTGGGCAGTGGGTCCGACTTGTTTAGGTTATTCTCCAGTGCTGCTTTCCCGCTTTCCTGCCCCTGGGAGGACACTGCTGGCGTGTCACCCTTTACTGTGATGCATCTGCACTGCAGTGCATTCGAGATTTCCACCCCCCACCCCCCAAAAACAACGGAGGGAATGGTGTTGCCGCAATTGGCAGAAGCGGTAGATATTTTGAAAAAGACTTTTTTTCCTTGGTGGGGGGTGGAAAATACCATTTTAAAAAAATTATACCTTGTAGGTGGCCATGTGTTCTGACAACGTGAGGAAATGAGTGTGTGTACGAGTGCGTGTGTGAGCAAGAGTGTGAGGCACTTGTGAACATGACCATTAGAATCTCTCTTCCCCCAGTCTCCCAATCTTTCTGCACCCCAACTTTGCAATGTGCTTTGGATGAATTGATTCTGTGGTGGTATGTTGCTTGTTTTATTTTGATGTGCTCACTATAGCCTCTCATCCTCAGTTTCTTCTATCAGTATTTAGACAGAATGCAATCATTTATTTAGCAGTGTCTTAATATACCTACACGTATGTTTATACTGCTAAAATGTTAACATAACCATCAAGTAATGACATCAATATAGATGCGTCTGATTCCAGGTGCTGTGTCTCATAGTCGGAGAAATGGAAGCAGTGTCCTTTGAGCCTTATTTACTTTCAGCACCTGCTTGTTTCATCCCTTTTGGCCGTCCTGCACCTGGGCAGCTGCCCTCCTTCCACTCTGCTCATCTTCCCCACAGAAAACAACCCATGGGCCTGGGCAACCATTCAAGGCCTTGCAGTAGGGATGAGATGCTTCAGATTTTCACAGAGCAGTTTTTTTGGAAGATGGGGTTGAATGAATGGATAATAGCTATATTGCAATGAATAAGCTTAACAGAAGGATTTACTCACTCTAAGTGCCTGGGGAGTTCCCAAGGTTTTTGCATTTATTAAAGGCACATGAAATCAAGACCAAAATTTGGTCTATAATGTGACAGCTTCATGGAAAACCCACATTGTTGGTGCCAATGAGAACCCCACTTCTCTTCTGGTATCGATGACACTTGTACCATCTCTTCTAGGGTTTCCTGTCCCACCCTGGTTGAGCAGGTGAGCAAGGGTAATGTGGATCCCTAACACCAGAGACATCTGAGAATTTCTGCACTGCTATGGGGTTCTGTCTCTTTCCTAACTATACATGCAGAGATAAACCAGCCTCCGCTTTCTCCTTTAATTTCCTTTTCTCCACTCCAGGTTAGGCTGATGAGCATCAGGCGGATGCTTCGAAGCAACCCCGAAGCTGAGTCATCAGATGCTAACTTGGATGCATCTTTCTTCTTTTCCTTCCCCGCTCTGCACCAACAACTCTGCTCCTCCCTCCAAATTCCTTTTCTTCCTTCTGAATTCCTGGCCCAAAGCAGATCTTTGAGGATCATCCAGGATGCTCCCTTTTCTTCACCTCAATGCCCAACGACTCACTAAATATTAATTGTACCTCCAGTTTCTCTAGACTCCCTCCCTTGCTCATCCCCACTTTCCCTGCCCTCCTTTCAGCCATTATCTCTCTCAAGTGGTGGCCGTGGTCTCCTGTCTGCCCTCCCCCCAGCCCTGCCCTGGACTGGCAGTGCTGCTCCAAACTCCTGCTTTTAGCCTTGCATACCTCTCTAGCTGCATCTGCCAGCCTGTCAAAAGCAGCTGGAACACATCACTTAATTTCCTCAAATGTGGCCTATCCCTTTAACTTTCCGGGCCTTTTTGTGAGCTCTTTACCCATGCTTCTTTTACTGTGCTCTCTCCGAATAATGATTCTCAGCTCAAGACTCACTTCCTCTTAGAAGTCTTCCTTGATTGCCCAGGCAGAATCGACTCCTCTCTCCTTTTGACTTCATATAAAGATGTCACAGCACTGGTGGCACTGTATTACATCTAGTTTTTAACAAGTCCTTGAAGGCAAGGAGCTGATCACACCACTATTATTATAATATTTAAAATTTTTCTCATAGAACATTTTACATTTTTATAAACTATAGAAAACATACAAAAGAGGGTTTAAAATGTGTCTATGAGATTTAAAGAGCAGTCACAACAAACTTAAATACTCGTGTGTCTATGACCAGACGTTAGACTTGGGATCTGCCAATCTTCAGAAATCCCCTGGTCTCATCACCTCTCCTACCGCCTGTAGGTAACTATTATTCTGAATTTTATGTCAATTATCAACTTGCACTCATTTGTAGTTTTTAATATGTATGCATCCCTGGGCAATATATTGTCTGATTTGGTCTGTTTTGAACGTCATGTCATTGGAATGGTTCTGTTGGTACACATTTGTGACTTGCTGCTTTCTCCCTCTATTATGTTTATGAGGTTGATTCTGTTGATGTGCGTTGTCATGGTTCATTCATTTTTTCATGGTTGTGTAAATTCCACTTCACGAATATGCCATGTTTTATTTACTGAAGCTACTGATGATGACTTGTTTCTAGGTTTTGCAATTATGAACAAGGATCCTATGGACATTCTTGCCCATGTCTTCTGGCACATGTGCAAGACTGGCAGAGGATAGGTGTAGCTGGAAGCAAGGCATCTGGGGAGCATATATATACGCAGGTTCACCTTTCCTAGGCATTACCAAACATTTACCAAAGTAGTTGTATCAGGGACTATATCTTTTTAATCTTACTGTCTCTAGTGCCTAGGGCAGAAAATGTCCAAACATAGTTGTTCAAAACACACCAACTGAGTGAAAGAAGAAGAATTAACTAAGTGGCAAGTCTGCGAATAACTCTGGAAATAAAGCCAAAGCAAGTACCTTTTCCACCCTCAAAATCAGCCAGCGGAGGGGGCCTGCTGGCTTAGGATAGAATGATGTATTTTGTTAATAATAAAGGTAGAAATGATGCCATTGTAATGTTTTATACCACTTTATTATTTTTAAAAATTATTTTTATTTTTCAATTACAGTTCAGTATTATATTAGTTTCAGGAGTAAAGCATGGTGGCTAGACATTTATTAACTTATGAGGTGATCCCTCTGATAAAGTCTAGTACCCCCTGCTCTGTACATATTTACTATAATATTAATTGATTTACTTCCCTGTGCCTATTTTGAAACTACTAGTTTGTGTCTTATACCACTTTAGAGAGGATTCTTAGAAGACCCAGTTGACATAACTTCAGAGGAAAATGAGTGCCAACTATACTTTTAAAATTAATTATCTTGTCACAGATTGCCGAGGGGTTAGGTCTTGGGAGCTAACATGCTTTGGAATGTGGGTCTTTCTTCAGTGCATCTTCTGGAGCTTAGACCAGACAGATCTTTGACAGAGGAGAGACTAGTGCTTCTGGAAAGGGTGTGAAAGACCGCAGCTTTACAGTGCTACCCAGAGAAGGATGTGGATGGACTTTCTGTGTAGGAAGACACTGCTAAGCCCTGTTAAAATGCAGGTCATAGGTTTGCATAAAGTATAGATTTAATCATGTTCCTTGAAATATCTCTCCATAAAACAATATTTTAGGAATCTCTTATTTTATCCAAGCCTTATTTAATAAATCAGTTCTTTTAAAAAGATCTTTTTATTTGAAAATAACTTGAGATTTATGGAAGAGTTGCAAAGATAGTTCAGGGAGTTTTGTACACCACTCACTAATTTCTGCTGATGTTAACAGCATCTCGCATAGCCACGGCAGACTTACCAAAACTAAGAGAATAATACTGGTATAATACCATTGGCTAGGTTATACAGTTTTTTCATGATGTCATCAATTTTTCAACTAATGTTCTTTTTATTTCTAGGACTCAACCCAGGATACCACATGCATATAGTTTCATATCTCTTCTAATTTGACAGTTCCGCAGGCTTTCCTTGTTTTTCGTGATCTTGGTTGGCCCTTTTGAAAAGTACTGTTTAGGTATTTTGTAGAATGTTCCTCAGTTTGCATTTGTCTGATGTTTTCTCATGGTTGGGCTGTTTTGGGGAAGAATAGCAGAGGGAAAGTGTGCTTATCACAGCGAGCGAGGGGCCCATGTGCTCATGACTTAGCATTGGCCGCGCGGGCCTTGATCACTTGGTTAGAGTGGTGTCTGCCAGGTGTCTCTACGGTAAAATTACCATTTTTTTCTTTCCGTATTCTGTTCACTAGATGTGAGTCATTATATTCAGCTCACATTAAGGAGAGAAGTGAGAAGTATCAGAATTTGTGGACATATATTAAAACCACAAGTCATTAATAAATATTTCGGTAGATACTTTGAGGCTATGCAAGTATTCCTTTTCTCCTCACTAGATCTTTCATCTTAAACAGAAAATGGAACATTCAGAACCCCAGGAACAGAAATAATTAAAAGAAAATTTCAATAACAAAAGTTCTTAGTTGTTACTTAATAAGTAATAATCAACTAACTTACTATTCAGGCCTCTGCTAAAGAGGTTTCTCTTGGCCTAAAAGTTGAGCAGCTGAAACCAGCATTATAGGGATAGTGAGCCAGAGAAAGGCTCATCCTTGAGCAAGTTCTGTGGACGGCCTCTGGTGACTGTCTCCTTCCTTATTTTATTGG
This sequence comes from Tonatia bakeri, assembly GCA_004024845.1. NCBI lineage: Eukaryota > Metazoa > Chordata > Mammalia > Chiroptera > Phyllostomidae > Tonatia > Tonatia bakeri. The sequence continues at coordinate 31,119 of PVIA01007657.1, read as the reverse complement.
CATGATGACATCCTTTCACAACTTTATTCTTCTACTATGGAATTTTAAAAGTTGGGCTTTATTTTTTAATAGAAATATTATTAAACAGCAAGCATACATAATTTCTCTAGACAGAGAGCAAGAATTAAATATTCCACTTTTCTGTATTTTTTCTCTTGTTTCTATAAATTATTGTTATTATTAGAGATAAGAGTCTACAGCTCTTAGGAACACAGGGGACAATTCATCAAGCCTATATTTCTTTCCACATGAATATGATGGCCAAGAACATCCTCAACATGCAATGCCAACTTTTCCGAGGGTTTCTTGGCACAAAGTGAAACTTCATATTATTAGCTTGCGACTCGACGCCAACTTACCACTTTAATGCTAGGTTCAAGTTCCACTAAAATAGTCTCTTAGTATTTTTGCCTAAGTTTCCTAGAGAGTCATTTTGTAAATTTTAGAAAATTACTTTGATTAAAAAAAAAATGTTGGGTTCACCTGAAACTAATAGAAAATCATATTGAATATAAATTATAATTGAAAAGTAAAAAAATAAGAAGAAAAAGCATATGTCCACTGAAGGACAATTATGAGAATGCTCACAATAGACTTAAATTGAAAAAAAAATCCAAGTGTCCATTAGCCAGGGAATGGACAAATACATTTTGGTTTATTCACATGATGGAATTCTAATTACACTGAGCAATCCAGAGCTGTGTTCCATGACGCAAGTGTATCTCAGAGGCATAGGATGCATGAAGGAAGGTAGACACAAAAGATTACATAGTCCATGATTCCTTGTCTGTGAAGATCAGTAAGAGAAAGGTGAAATTTAAAAAGCTGGGGTATATATTTTTGTATTATTCTGTGTCTAAACCAGAGGTTCCTAAGATGGGGGTCGGAATTTTTTTTTTATCAGTCTGGGTTTTTATTTTCTTGTTACAAAAATTAACTCGGGTTTTTTTAAACTAACACAAAATTGCATTAAAAGGATGTTGGAGAGGATCTGAGAATAGGCTAGGAGCTGGGTATGCAGCCAGAAACATCTTACAGTTTGGCTGCAGAACTGATCAGTGAGAACGCAGTTCTGCTGATACTCCAGCCAGGTGGATCTTGGGCCATCCTAGTGCTTTGGGTCTTTAACTTCCAATTCTGGGTCTAGGTCAGGAGTATCTCATTAGCAAAGTTTGACCTATTCCTGCACCCTGCTGCAAGGGAAGGGGGAGAGTAAATATCTCCTTCTATGGTAGAGTACGGTCTTACTCATCAGGGGTGGAGCTTCCCTGGGCATAGTAAGAGGGTTTGGATGCTGGCTGCCAAAATGAGTGACAAATATTCACTACAGGTTCTCAGGAATGGAGTCCCTTAAGCTGTAAATTTCATCTGATTCTCTAGTAAGTTTGTTAAAATTTTTAAAAGAACCACTGCTTTAAATGCTCTATAATAGACATGTATTTTGTAATAATGTAAGAAAATCATTACAAACTTATTTTCTTTTTTTAAGATTTTATTTATTTTAGAGGGGAAGGGAGGGAGAAAGAGAGGGGGAGAAACACCAACGCATGGTTGCCTCTCCCACACTCCCTACTGGGGACCTTACCTGGTCCACAACCCAGGCACATGCCCTGACTGGGAATTGAACCCATGACTCTTTGGTTTGCAGGCCAGAGCTCAACCCACTGAGCCAAACCCACCAGGGCACAAACAAACTCATTTTCTTAACCTACATGTTGACTTTCTTCACATGATTACTGTTATTGCCGTTCCAGTTTTCTTCTTTTTAGTATAGTTTGGATATTTTTTTGTCTTGATTAGTATTTATTTCAGATTCCCCCCCTCAAAAAAATCTAGATCACTTTTTCCTTTACATATTTGGTATCCTAAGTTTAGTTTTTGTTCTTTTTTATTTAGAAATACACTTCTGTTTTAAAAAATGGTGATTGAATATAAACACTCATCTCTGAAATGGCAGTAAGACATAGACTGACAATAAATAGGAGAGTAGAAATGGAGACATTAATAATAACATTTTGGAAACTGGAAAGCAGGAAGATGAGTAGATAATTGACTTATTAGATCTGAGAACTCTGAATCCTAAGTCAAGAGTGGGGAAAACATTTATTCAACATTCCATACACATTTATGAAGTACCAGCTCTTTGCTAGATACTTTTCTTGGTCCTTTGGATTCATTGTGGACAAAATTAAAGATCATTGTTCTTGTGAGGTTACCATTCTGTCAGGAAAAACATCAAAATCAACCAGATTTGCATCCGAAAAATCTCCAGCAAGCTCAGGAATTGGGGATGCCAGATATCTCTGGAAGTGGCAGTGGATGGGGGTAGAAACATGAGGATTGGTCCAAAGTTTATCTGAGAAGCAGTTATTCCAGCATTGTCTAATAGGACTTTCTGCATTGATGGAGATATTCTGTATCTGCACTGTCCAATGCCATAGCCATTAGTCATACAGGGTGGGGCAAAAATAGATTTACAGTTGTTTGTATGGAAAATAATGTAATAATATGTAATAATAGAAGAACAAACTCTGTGTTTCACATATTTACAACTGTAAACCTACTTTCACCTCACCCATATGCAGTTACTGTGCATTTGAAATATGGCTAGTGCAACTGAGGAACTGAATTTTTAATTTTACTTAAATTAGTTTAAATTTACATAGCTTCAGTGGCTAGTGGCTACTGTATTAGACAGCGCAGAGTTAAATTCTGTTTTCTCCCCATCCTGGGACAGCTGGATGATGCCCCTCTCCCAGTGCAACAAAAAATTTTGAGTTTATTCTGTGGACTAAGGGACATTGTACACATGAAAGAGAAGGAACATCACCCCAAAAAGAGGGGATCACCTGAATTTCCACACTTGAGTTTCGTCTCCCAGATTCCCCAAATGCTGGTAGCCAGCTTCTATTTCTAGGCATGAGATTAGGTATTTAGTATCTTACCAATGTGCATAGTCCAAGAGAAAACACCTAACTATGTTAATATTGGAAATTTCCCAAATGAAACAACCCAAGTGGGTCATCGAGATTAAGACCCAGAGTTGACAGCTCCATTCACCAGCTTTTTAGTGCTGTAACCTTAAACATGAGCAGACAGTTAAGACTCACTAGACCTCTGAGGATGGCTTCCATCTAAAATGACAGATAGACACTTAAAGAAACCAAAAAAAAAACCCACCCAAATTTGAGGAAATAGAGACAATTCAGGGAAAAGAAAAATAAAAAAAAATCAGATAAGAGATAATTTTCATTCATAAAATAAGAGTAGACTACTATAAAAAATGAATGATCAGAAGAATAAAAACTAGAAAGTTCTTGGGGAAAAAATGAAACCATAAACCACAAGGTCAATATAAGGTTGGAAAACAAGGATGTGAAGATCTTTTAGAAACTAGAACAAGAACAAAGAAATGTAAAATAGAAGAAGAAGAGATAAGAAAAATAGATCCAACCAGAAGGTCTAACATCTAGATAATAGAAATTCCTAAAATTGAGAATTGAATAAATGAAAGTGAAGAAATTAATCAGATAAGTAATTCAAGAACATTTCCTAGACCTGAAGGACATGAGGTTTCAGAATGAAAAGAATCATCAAGTGTCCAACAAAATGGATGAAATAAACCTACACCTAGGTACATTGCGATGAAATTTCTGAGTACTTGGGACAAAAAAGAAGAGCCTGAAGGCTTTCAGAGAGCAGGGCAAGGTTATATACAACCTTTGAATTATAACCTTTGAATCAAGAATCAAAATCACTTTGGACTATGCATATGCTATGCAACCTAGAATTCTATACCCAGCCAAAATATCAGTGAAGCATAAAGGTTGAAAATATGTTTTTCAGACATGTAAAGCTTCAAACATTTTATTTCCCATGGAGCTTTTTCTAATACAGCAGCTAGAGGAAGAAGTTTCTATCAAAACAAAGAAGTAAACAAATGATGATGAAGGTATAGATTCTGAGAAAAAAGGAATTTAACACTAGAGAGAGGTGAAGAGAATTTTCAGAATGATGGTGGAGGGAGATTCCCAGATGAATCTGTGCAACAGACCAAGAGAGCAACCAGAAGATTTGAGCAGGTTAGAAGGTTCAGGAAGAGGAAATTTCAAAATATAAAATGGGTAGTGTTTGCAGGTACTGAAAGGAAAGCTAGCTAATCAGTGGTGGGGCTGGGTCTGAAGATAAAGTAGTGAGAGTCCATAAAATATCCAGGCAAACAAAAAAAATAGCTAAATGCTATGAAAAATAAATTGTCTAAGAAAGAAAAAGTAGTTCTACTTCACGGCTCAGCAGTGGAATAGCATTCACGTAATCACTGTAATACAAAACTGAATAATGAGCAAATCAAAATTAACTTAAAGAAACATGTTGGGGTCTAGAGGATTGAGTACACAGGGGTATAGGGGTATGCCCATATATGGGACATGTGTGGGTGTTGGGGAGTTGGGACAGAGATGCGGGAATCGGTAGCTAACACCTAGACTAACATCTCAAAAGGAAAATGTCTACACTTTGTATGAGAGGTACGGGGTAAATACCAAAAGAAACAGTAAGCGTGCTTTGCTGGAGTGGAGGGAACTTGTGGGAGAACACCTGTTTCTGTGATAACGGGCCCTCGTAGAACTAGTTGCCTTTTAAAACTCTTCGCACCTAAAACTTCAACTAAGGTAAAGACAACAATAAAAAAACAAACAAACATTAGAAACGAGGTGTCATTAGCTGGAATGTCAAACATTCTCAACTTCTGAAAAGTTTTTTTGGGAAAGATTAAATATACTAATAAATAAAATAAACTGACCAAATAGAAGCATGGATACATGGAGCAGACTGGCAGCTGTCAGAGGGGAGGGGGTTGGAGGGCTGTGTCTGTGACACGGAGACGCAACAGTGTGGCCACGGCCAGAGGGGAAGGGGGGATAATGGTGTTGGAAAGAGACTTTGCTTGGGGCGATGGGTGCACGATGCAGTGTGCAGATGATGTTTTGTTAAGTTGTACACTTGAAACCTATATGGTTTTGTGAACCAGTGTCACCCCAATAAATTAAATTTAAAAAATTAAAAAAGCTAAAAAAAATACTTTTAGGAGTCAAATTCTTATCTTCACTTTTCCAGGGTTGTAGAAGGATACCTGTTTGTTGCTGCAAATATCTGAAATCGTAAAAAGTAATAGGGTCTTGCATAACTACACCCCCCCACCCCCACCGCCGACAAGTAACATAGAGGATATGTGTTTACTTGGCCTGGCCTTCATCCTGCCTTCCCTGTTAACAGCGCTTCTTGTTTGGGGGAGTGGTCTTGTCTTCACGTGAGTCTTTCCTGGTGAGTACCTCCTGGTTCTCTCTCCTAGCCACAGAGATGGGGACATGACTGAGTCTGAGCCCACCATCGTTTACTCTCCTGTCGCACCCCTGGCCCAGGATGGGAACATGACTCGTGTTAGGCCAGCCATCATCCTTCCCTTTTCTAAGTGGAACTGAAGAAGAGGAATTTTTTTTTTTAAGTTTGTCTATGTGGCTGTAGGGATAGAAGCCTGGATTGCTTGTGGCTCTACATCCAGTGTGTGGGGTCAGTTGTCCATAGAAATTGCAGCAAACATGCAGGCAAATACGGATATGGAAAAGAAACAACAGCGAGAAAGAGGGAGAGGAGAGAGAAGAGAGACAATTGGTAGGCAAGGAGGGAAGGAAAGCCTCTGAGCCCTTGAGTCTAGCTACATCCCTGCCCTTCGCAAAGTTTGAATTCAGAAGCCAACAAATCCCTACCCTCCACCTTTTATATTCTCACTGGAGGACGTGACCATTGATTTGGGAGAGAGAGACAGAGAGAGAGAGAGCAAGAGAGCACAGGTGAGGGAGAAACATTGATTGGTTGATCCCCACACCCTACCCTGCATGCACCCTGACTGAGGATCGAACCTGGAATGCAGGTATGTGCCCTGACTGGGAATGGAATCTGCAAACTTTTGGTGTAGGAGCAATGCTCAACCAACTGAGCTACCTGGCCAGGCCTACCCACCTTTCTGATAAAACTATTTAGAGCTGGAGTTTAGTCACTTAGAGCCAAAGAGTCCAGACTAATACTAGGAGCCAGCATGTTTTACACCATTAGACAAGAACAAGTTTTCAGGATTCAAGGAGAGTGTGTAGACATGTCCATTAGTCTCTGCTTACCCTTTTTTTTTTTTTTTTAACAACTGGAATTGTATCATTGACCAAAAAAAGACTCTCAGTTGGGTTTGAAAAGGAATCTGATGTTTTGACAATGAACACACATCAGGGGTGGGGTGTGGGGGCTGGGTAAAAGAAGGTGAAGGGATTAGCCTCGTGCCAACCCCAGCAACAAGAGTGCTTAGTTTTTGCTATTTTTGCTGAGATAAGTTGATTCAGTTCAATGCCAAGTTATACATTTTATATTAAATCAAAAAGTTTATTTAAAGAGTTAAGCAGCAAGTTTAAGTGTTTAATAATGATCTTCTGGACACTGTGTTATGTTGGTAATTTGGAGAAATTCAGAATAAGGATAATGTATGGTACATGCTTTCCTGTTGCTTAAAGTCAGTTAGCAAATGATGGTGCAGATGTATGGAGTACTCCAGCATCACAGCGTAGGATCCATACCCACTCACCCAAAGAAAGGAGCCATTCTCTTGAGGCAATTTCTGGCCAGTGTACTCTAGAACTTACTTGTAAGTCTCTCTCTTAATAAACTGGCCATTTTTCCCCCTTTCCTTGAACCTGGCATGAGGCAAAAGACCTTGGCTACAACTCAGAATAGAGCAGCAAGTCCGCTCTTTGGGGGTTAGGTTGTAAATAAACACCCTTGGTATAAACAGAGGAAGAACTCCAGTGCTTTGTTAGGAAGGAAGTGAAAAGCTCAGCTGTTCTGTGGGCCAAGAAGTGCTGAGCCTGCAGGATCCACGGCAGAAGGAAAGAGACTGCTTTGCAATGGCCCGCCCCCTCCAGGGTTGCCCTGCTCTCATCAGATGCTTTCCCTGTTCCTCCAAGCAGGCATCGCCCAGAGGAGGAGGTGATGGCAAGGTGCCAGCTGTAAATAATGAATAGCACCCTCATTTACATTCTTTTTTAGTGGCGCCTGTTTGCACACAGCATTGCAGGAACCTGGAGCCCGAGGAAATATGACTTGGAGCCTGCTTGGGCTCCCTCCTTCCAGTGTGCCTAGCTCAGGAAAAGGCAGAGTGCTTCCCGTCAGACCATCTGGCTCCCTTGAATGTGCTTATTAGTAACAGTGGAGGTGGGTCTGTTAGCCTGGGACAGCCGCTTAGAGACAGATGCTGAGTTTATGTGTAAAACGTGGCTTCCAGCCAAAGCACTAATCATGATCGCCTCTGAAGTGGTTCCAATCGTCTGGATGAGGCGCTCCGGCTCTTATGTTGTTTGTACAAGCTGGTAGTTAGAGGTGTTGTGTACAAGATATTTGTAGTCATAATTTCTCCAAACAGGTTAAGGCAAACATTATGAGAATCAGCATATTAATGTGCTGTGTTTCAAATTAGAATTATAAACACACTTTCCTCATTGGAGGCCTAATCTGCTAGGAAGAAGCCAGATGTTTAATGATGAAACCATTATTTAGGAGGACCTATCAAAGTAAAACAAATTGTTGTTGTTTAAGTGGAGGGGAAAACCTGCTTTATGTGAGGGAACGTGGACAAACTGCTCTGAGAGGATTCTTGCTTGGGTTGAATTTCCACACACCTCTTATTGCTGCTCAAGAACAAGGGTTTCTTCCAGAAACCTCATCCTCGAGTAAACGGGTGTTGGTCCTCCTAGGACAAAACTACAGGCCAGGACAGTGCGTTTCCTGGCAAAGAGGTGGTAGCTGATGTGCCAGAGTGGCAGTTTGAAAAAACATTTTGTCTACAAGATATTTGTAGTCATAATTTCTTTTCGATATGGACTCCTCTTCCTCTTTCCGTTGTTTCTGAGGTCAAAGTCAGCAAGCTGTTTGGTGGCTGTTGACATGTGTGTCCTCTACTTGTGTTCCAAGATTTATCGTGTATATGAAACTGGCGTAATCATTTCTAGTATTCCTATTATTAGGTATTATCATTCCATTAGCCCCTCGTTATCTTTAATGGGCGGACAACCCCACCTCCGTAGCATCTGAGCGTGAGTATATCTTTCCTCGTCTCTCTTCTTCCCCCTTTCCTTCCATCTTCCGCTCCATTTTCTCACACTGCTTCTGTTCCCATTTCTTGTGCTGAATTGTTACCTCAGGCTGAAAACACACAAAAAGTAGGAAGGAGCCCAAAGACGGGGACTGGAAATGGTTTTCTAAAATTCAATGCTCTCATGTCTTGTCCAAAATATCCAAAATACTCCTGTTATTAATTTTAAGAGTTCCAGCTTTGCCAAAGTTTTCTTTGCTGCTGGCAAGTTTTGGACTGTCCAAGTCCTTTCAGAGTACACAAGGTGGTCTCCTAGCAAATTACCTGGGGCCATGTTGACATGATACATTTTGAGTCATTACAGCAAGGAAAGGACTAGTAGTTTGAAGTGATTAGCAATCATCCAGGTTTGGATGCTTCCCTTCTGACGGATTCTAGAATCTTGGAGCTGTCAAGTCTTAAAAGGGTCCAGAGAAGCCAGCACCTCACCTGAAGCTTCCCCACAAAACTGGGAGAATGTATGTGGTGCAGGAGGCTCTTCTACACTATCACCTTGGCCATCATAAGGAACCTCGAAGAAATCATCCCCCAGAAGACCATGTGTTCTGTTATTAAAGGTTTCTATTAATGTAATCTCATTTTGCTTGAAATAAGTTTTGATTTCTCCTTCTAGTCTGTTTCACGTTCCTCTGTTTCATTCACATAAAAGCATCTATTAGCCCTTATTTATACCTTTTTTATTATAGCAAGTCCCAGAAGGGATTAAAGTAGGATCTAACTCAACTACTAATCGGATGCTTCCGTTCTCTCCTCATCTTCTCTCCTAGGGGTTTCCAGCATGTGATGGGTCCTATCCAGTGACAGGGCACTTGACACCTTCCAATGCAGCCTATTTTGCCTCTGGGTGATTCTGTAATTGTTAGAAAATTCTTCTCTGTGTGTGTTGGATTTACATCTATTTCCTGGTAACTACCACTCATTTAGATGTAGATGATTGTGACAATGAAATGGGGTAGTACATAGAACGCCCTTAGTGTCTGGCACAGAGAAAGAACACAGTAAAGGGTAACTGCTTTTATTATTGTTATCATCGGTTCTTGTTCTGCTCCTTGGAGCTGTGTAACACAAACAGATGAATTCTTCCACAGGGAAGTCCTCTGCATAATTGAAAACAACTATTGTCTCTCCTTGACCCCTAGTCCCCCTCCCAATATTTTAAGCTAAATATTCCTTTAACTTATCATTCCTCACATGGCAGGGCTTGAGTTTCTTTATTACTGAAGTCACTTGCCTTGATCATTACAGCCTGTTCTTCTAGGCATAGTTCCTAAAATTGAGAGTAATATGCATGTAGGGAGCAGGCTCTGATTCATACAAAGTATAGTAGCTGTTAACAAGGCCTAAGTCACGTGAGCTTTTCTGGCGGCTACATTACATTGGTGATTCATCGTGGATTTATTGTGACCAAATCTCTGAGTTTTTCTTTTTTAACAGGATAAACCTGTGCATCGACATTTTTAAAGGAAGACACTTATGTTTATCATAGCCAAATACCATCTTATTAAACACCTGCAGGTTATTGTTATTCTAGCTCTCAAAGACCTCTTTTGGCTCCATCTACATTGCGCTTTTCTATTGGACCCAAAGGAATTGTTTTCTCTGTTTCATGGTTTGAGTTTTTTGTTTGTTTGTTTGTTTGTTTGTTTGTGGGGATAATCCTGGGTTTCCACAAGATGATATCTTAGGCTGCGGAAACAAAAATGCTGTAGACTAGGTGGCTTATAAACAACAAATCGTTTTGCTCACAGTTCTGGAGATTGGAGGCCCCAGATCAAGGTGTCAGCATAGCTGAGTTCTGGTAAGGCCCTGTGCCGAGTTGCAAAATGCCGACTTCTCATTGTATCTTCACGTGGCAGAGAGCAGAGCGGGGGTGCAAGCTCTCTCACGGCTCTTGTAAGAGCACTAGTCCCTAGTGAGGGCTTCGCCCTGAGGACCTCATCTAATCCTAATCACCTCCCAGAGGCCGCACCGCCTAATGCCATCATGTGGGAGGGTGCAATTTCAACATAGGAACTTGGGACACAAACATTTGGTCCATATCAGATGAGGAGACTGATGAGGAGGTTCACTAGAAAGAAGAAAGAGTCCAGGTGTCTGGGTGAGCACAGTTGTTCAAAGTGGCAGAGTTATTCCAAATTCAATTAGAGTGAAATGGGAACAGAGAAATAGGTGAACACAACAGATGGAGTGACCGTGAGCATGAACTTGGAGGCTTCATGGAAACTTGATAACCTGGCTATTCTGGTGGAATGTAGTCACAAGTATGAATTGAAATGACCAAGTGTAGCACGGGACCCCAAACCAGGGAGCTGCTTAAGTGTTCATGGTATTCAAAAAACCCCACCTGGTGGAGTTGCTGATGGGGCCATGCTGTTTATTATTCATGTTACAGGGAGCACACTGATGGCAGTGGGTCAGTGCGAGAGATACCGCACCTCCCTGAGCCTGAGACTTGTTTTCAGGGCTCCCAGACAAAGGCAGCATAGGGCCAGGTTGCACAAACCTACCTGTGGCCAGGAGCTACATTACATCAGTGTGTGCATGCAGATGGAAGAGGTCAAGAAGCAGTCCCAGGACAGGAAGCTGCTCCCAAAAGGAGAGGAAGTAGTTACAATCCATTCCCCAAACAATACACATTACTGCTGGCCAGGGCCCCTCAGTCATGGGGGGGAAGGGCCGTGTATTGACTCCACACTGAGCATTTAGAGCAACTTTGAAAAAACTCAATGCTCCCCCTGGAGGGGCTTCTGATTAGGATCAAGTGACATCATATGAAAAGAGCTAGAAACCTAATAGGGAATCAATAAAAATGTATCTAGCAGACGTGTGTCCTCCTTGGGTCCTTCTAAATCTTGACTTTGGCCTTCAGCTCTTTCTCTTTTGTAATTTTTCTCTTAGGGGATTGCATTCAACCCATTAGGTCTTTCTACTTCTTGTCACAGTTTCCTTCTGTAGTCTATCATTTTGTGAACAAACCCAGGTTTGTGCTGGATTTCCTCATGATTTTATAGCCTTTGAACATTTTCCCCCTTTCCCTCCATCTTCTCAGGTTAAAGAGCCCTGAGACTTTAAGCCCACCACACGCCCCATCCCCTCCCTCACTCCACTCAGCCCTCTCAGGACTCTCCCTAGCTCTCTGCCTTACTTGACAAAGGATTTCTGGTGGGGCTTGGCCGAGGTCTCCCTACGCTTCCCTGGCCTCCTGGGAGTCTGCAACGTAGTTTCCTCATCTGCCAAGTGAGACATGAAGCTAGTAATACCTGAAGAGGGGTGATTAAATTTAAGTGAGTCAATCAATATGAATTGCCTAAAGCAAAGTACGGCATCAAGCAGTCATTCAGAGATGCCATGGTTAAAACCATCATGTTCTTCATTAAATCTCCTCTTGTAATTTAACCTAGAAGCAATTAGTGAGAAATACACAGGCCTCCCTCAAAAATTCACACTGTAGGTTTACAATGAGAAACACAAGAATAATTTTTCTGTTAACAGGTGAACTCATTTCAGCCACCTGGTAACATGCTTTTATCACTTGTGTGGAGAACTGTGAGAGAGAAAGCCCTAATGAAGTCATTCACACTGTCCTACTGCCCTCTGACCTGTCACTTGGGTGGTTGACAGCTGTCAGGAGCAGGACTATGAATTCCATGTGCATTGTAGGAACACATCTCTGGAAAATGTCGACCACTGTGTCATTCCTGAACCTCTGTACCGTTAATAAGCATGATGATGGTGATAATGCTATCTTCCATTTTTAAGCAACCTACTATGTGTTAGACATGACTGTTATAGATTAGAGACAGTCTACTTAGAACTCCTACCCTAGTGCCTGGCACATGGCAGGTGTTTAACAAACATTTGAAGGGGGAAAAAATCAGTGATGCTCAGAGATTCTAAATGACCTCTAATGAGGTCTTTTGGATTCTTGAAAAACAAAAAACAAACAAACAAACAACCCTTTTAATGAGGCTCAAAATACAGGCACTCCATACCAAGTTCAGCTCCTTGGAGAGGGATGTGACAGGTTCTATTGAATTTGGGGCCTAGTCAGTTCAAACAAGCTTACATGAGCCTGACTTCGGGTTTCTTCCTCATTAGTCCTTTCAAACCTCCCCTCGGTGCCCCATGCTGTTCCATGAAACACATCTGTACACCTAAGCTGGCAAAGTGTGTTACAGAAAAGAGATAGCTAAGGTCAGGGGGCACTTAATCTGGGTCATTTTTCTAAGTGCAAGTGCCAGCCAGAACTTTGGAAGATGATGCTTTTGTCCCTCAGTTTCTTTTTTCCTAATTATTGACTTTTAACAAATGGATCTTAATTGTTCAAAAAATAAGCTATTTTCAGGTTGCTTCAAGAATAGGGAGGTCATGGACAAACCAGTCTTGACCTGTCTATTCTTTATAGCTTTAAATTCAGTTTTAAATGACATTTGGTGGTGAATGTGTTAGGTACATGGACTCTTCCTGACTCTTCAGATCCATTTGTTGAAGTACCTATTTCACTATACCTAATGGCCTCTGGTTCCTAAGGAAGTTAATACCCCCATTGAAACTGAGGAACTTTATTCCTGACTCTTCCACATTAAAAGGGTCATCCCTAACATTTCTGAATTACTTAAGGATGTGAAAAATATCTTTATTGTCTATTTGATGACACTTCTAGGTAATGTGAGGAATTATAGAATAAAACCTTAGCTTGGAGAGGATTTTACTCCAAAATAAAATCAAGTCAGATTCTCAGCTGTTGCCTGTTAAGTGCCAGTTTGACATTCGAAATGATCTGAATTTAGCGATTTAGAGAGCCCCACACCAGAAGCTGTAACTTTCATCCACTTCAAACCCATTTGGCCACGGCTGATGAAGGAGCTCGTTTTGTTTGGGAGGATTGAACTGGAGTTACTGGGGATCAAAACTTAAGACCAAATAATGGCGTATCTGCTGCGCAATGTCAAGGTCAAAATTTATGTTTGCTTTAAACATTCTTACTTTCGTGCCTCTTTTTTCTTAGGAAATTTAGGCTGGAACAAAAAAAATTAATGTGGTAGAAGTAACACACATAAATATTCTTATGGTCTTAGGTGGCTGCCTTGAGTATTGGCCAACCATACGGAGCTGGAGTTGGGTCCTGGCTCTGTCCTTGGCGATGTGACCTTGGGCAAGTTGTTCAACCTTTATTGCCCTTGGACTTCTCAATTATACACTGAAGCTGGAAATAATGCCTTTCTGAGGAGGCTGGTAGATGATTAAGTGGGCTCCCGTATGTAATGGTTTGGGTTGTAGAAAGCACCCATGGGGCTTGCTGTTAGGAAAATGTTCTAGGTGGGAGGTGTGTTACTATGAAGCTTATGAAACTTAAATTTCAGGAGTTCTCACTTCCACATACCCTTCTTAAATAAATATTTTCTTTGGTACCCGATTTTGTGTTCATGATTGTTGTATTTTCTTAAACAGGGCCTTTCAAATTGCATGGCTTCTTAGAGCCCGAATTCTCCCACGTTGAAGTCTCTTCATAAGTTTGTTCCATTATTCCTCTTATTTGGGTTCAGACTCTAGAATTTGTCAATTTAAAAAATGCTTTTAATGACTGCTGAAAAGAAGATGCTATTTTTTTAAATCCTCACATGAGGATACATTTTTTATATTGACTTTAGAGAGAAAGGAAGGGGAGATGGAAGAGGGGTGGGGAGAGAGAGAGAGAGAGAGAGATATTGATCTGTTGCCACCGGTATGTGCCCTGACTGGACAGGGTTCAAACCTGCAACCAAGAAACACTATTTTTAAAGTATCTGCATGATATATGTTGTGATAGAACTCTCTTAGGCAGAAATTGTCTAGAGTGAGAAGAATTAATTTGTCTCCCACATGTATTAAACAATGAATTTATTTCTGCCTAAGGAAGCAAGAGTATAGAAGCTTTCTTTTTTTTTATTGTTGTTCAGTTACAGTTGTCCCCATTTTCCCTCCATTACTATCCCTTGACCTACACGCCCCCCCCACCTTCCACATTCAGTCCTCCCCGACCCGTTGTCCTTGTCCACGGGTCCTTTATACAAGTTCCTTGACTTGACCCTTCCCCTTCTCTCCCCTGTTACCCACCTCCCGCCTCCCCTCTGAGATTTAATGATTTGTAGACTGGTACACTGATGAATGTCACCTGGTGTGAACAGTAAACCCACTGAAATAAAATACATAGTTCTTTTTGAATGCCTGTGATCTGAACCCTAGTTATGGGAACATTTTAGTGTATTTGTTTAAGTGGTGAGTTTGTTTTTTATGGTCTTGGTTGTTTGTTTACCAGACCTGGAAAAGCTGTGGCTACTTGAAGGAAAAGAGATACAGGACATTCTAACTGGGCCCAAGAAGGAAAGGCATTCAGACAGAGGTCTCCAGAGGGCATGGGTAGAACTGTGAGAAACGTCTGGCACGCAAGCAGAGCACAACTGTTGTTTCCAAACTACCTACACTTTTTCTGACAGGGAGGAAAGAGTCCCGTTCATGAGGCATTAATGGAAAGATGCTTCTTATTGTAAACACCATTCAAAGGAGCCATGCGGATTAAGGAGACACACACTCACACTCAGACTGAGAGATGTTGAGTGAGTGGAGGCATGAGGCAGTGGAGATGTTGAGTGAGGAGGCTGATTTGTACTGGTTGCCAGTTACCATGATGTAAACACTCCCACTGGGGCACAGTGCTTCTTCTCGGATGAAAGCCACCAAAGCTGGGGCTGATTTTGAAACAAAAGTTTCAGTTGGTTTAGAGACTAATTTTTCTAAGCTGAAAAGCAGTTACAGGTGTCGTTCTGCTTCTGAATACCATTGGAAAGGTGTAGGAAGAGCTCTGTGAGACAGAGGGAGGGTGTCAGAACCCCAAGGTCAACCTGCTCCCTTGGGTGCCCCAAGAGGCCGAGGCAGCTTGCCTTGGGGGATGGTCTGCAGCAGGACCTGACTAGGATTGAGAGGGAATCAATGCTGGGCCAGTTGAGGCCAACAAGGCCATGAACTTGTCTAAAAGGAAGATCTCTTCAAGATAACTGATTCCATTAATTGAAAATTTGAGGTGTTCTAATGCTTTGTGGTTTCTTCTTATGAGTGATTTCATATTTATTTCACTTACTAGTTCCTTAGTGTTACTGGTTTATTAACTCAAAGTATAACTTTCACTGACAACAGTAAATACCATGACTCTTTTTTAACTTTAATTTTTCATGGTTGACACTATTACAGATGTCCCCCATTTCCCCTCCTTTATCCCCCTCCACTCAACCCCTGCAACCCCCTGGCCTTCACCACATTGTTGTCTGTGTCCATAGGCTTTGCATGTATGCATGTATGTTCTTTGGCTAATCTCTTCCATTCCCCCTTGGCCCCTCCTGCTGCATATAATCCACATGTATCTTGCAGTGAGTAACAACGTTTTCTGCTGAAATTATACTTAGAATTCCTTAGTAATAGTGAAATCTGAGAGGTGATGGGGTCAAGTTGAGATTTGGGAGAAACACCTGATTGTTTTAATAATAGTGCAGGTGATTTTATCAAATGGCTACTGCTACTTGTGGTACTTAGGCATGCACGTGGCTCTTCGCTGGCCATGGTATGGTGTACATTACTTAAAGTTTGGCCCCGTCTTTAATCCCATAGGTATTTCCTGAGTGCATCCAGTATGGGCTGCAGTGGCTTTTACAACCCCCAGACCTGATTCTGAGCATCTCCTCCCAACACCACTTTCAGTGATGTCATCCTGGCTGCTTGACCGTTGCCCTGATGGGAGTATTTACACCATGGAAACTGGCCATCACTACAAATCAGAGTTTTCCTCACACCTGGGAAGCTGGCTGTTAAAAGCCTGCCACCTTATACACATTCCATGTGCAGAGCACAGTAGGGGCACTAAAATGTGAGAGAGATACATCCTGGTCTTTAAGGATCTGATAATTTGGTTCAAGGAATTAATGATGATAATCATTCTGTTAGAGCTTTACAGGTATTAGCCTACATAATCTTTACAGAAAGGGGGAAAAGCTTGAGGAAATTAATTAGTTGAATCAATTTACTATGGAAAGAAGTACTGCATCTTAAATATATCTGTTTGCAATGCCCAAACTACCCTCTTCTCGGATACCCCCACCCTCCCCAGGTCTTTACTGGCATTTTGTGAACAAGCTCAGATCCACGCTACCTCTGTTCTTCCTGACTTCAAAGCCTTTGGTAAATCTCCGTTCATTCTCCGTCTTCTCAGACTAAAGGGTCTTAAGATCTATAGCTCAGCGGGCTCCCCCTCCTCTCCCTCAGTGTAATCACCCTTGTAGGACTTTCCCTAGCTCTCTGTCTTTCTTGAAGGACTTCTTATTGGGATTGGTAGGTGACACCGTAGTCCCCCTGCTTGTTTTGAGGTACAAACATGCCATTCATATCTTTATTTATTCATAAAGCATCTTTAATGTGTCCTTCAAGAAGGAAGGACAGGAGGTATTAATGATCTCACATCTTTGGAACAAAGATTTTCAGAAAAAAGCCTTTTTTCACATTCTTGTGGCATCTAACTCATACATCAACACAAAGGGCTTTGGGCAAATGATTTTCACCCAAGCTGTCAAGTTGAGAAAGGTTGATACAGTCAGTACTTGTTTAGGATTATACTTTGAACTGTGGCTGAGTAGGCCACCAAGAGGAGTTCTTTGTGTGTGTAAATCTGTATTCTTCCTTGACTATTTGCTGTAGGTTCTCAGACAAAACCAGGATTGAACTACGGATTGCTGCTCCAAGCCTTCTTAATGTTGGATAGAAAGCACAGTTACAAGTAAGATATTTTACTCATCCGAGGTGGAAATAAACTATAGCTTCTGGGAATGGGTCAAGATTCTAGCTACGAAAATTTATTTTAAAACCTCAACTTGACCCACCAACTTTCTTGGTGAAGAGAGGAAGTTGTAAGCAGCAAGCAGACAGAGGTTTGAACTGGGAAAGGAAGAGCTCAGCCTTTGCTTTGGAGTGTTTAGTGATAGCTAATTCTTTCCTTCAAGTTTCCTCCTTCAATGTAAATACATTAATGGGATATGATTTCCCTAATAGACAACACTAATAGTAACAGGGGTGGGACTGAACCTAATGGTTTCTGTAACATGTTTAATTTCTGATGTTGCTGTTAAATGTTGAGGAAAATTAGTCACATTTAGAGCCATCTGTTTCCAAAAGTGGTTAAAGTGTAGATTGCCTTCTGACTAACCATTTTGTTGCTTATGACAATAATTGTGGCATAAAATTATTCTTTTTATTTCCTTTTCTTTGTTTTCTGCTAGGAATCATCTCACATTTTGCTTCTAGGACCTGGGCTTAAAAATGTGAAAGGATGTCCTTCAGGGGTGTTGGCTATTGCCTATGTGAAATAGAATCTAAATTTTTATTTTCCTCTTCAACCCCAATATACTTTTCCTTCAATTTAGATAGAGTTACAGATTGGAAACCATAATGATGAAGAGTATGAATTCTTCAATAGTAATAAGCACTGTATGATCAACAAATGGTTGAAAAATGAATTAGGAAGACCCTAATATGTGAAGCCTTAGACATTTTACTTCCTGGGTTGTTGCTGTTGAAGAAAGGGAAGAGGTGTGGACAGTGGAGAGAGTCCCTTAAATGTATGTATGTTTTTCTCAAGAAGGAAAAGGAAATATTTAAAGCTGGCAACCAAATAATTTGGCTACTGTTCCATCAGTTATTTTGCCTTCTAAATGGTCATTTCTGAAAGACTGGGCATGAAAACTTAAATAGGACTATTTATATGTTTTAACAAGCAGGTCAAAATTCTGGCAAACCCACCTGGAATATTTGTTTGGGTATTTAAAATGTTTACATAATATTATGTTTCTTTAAGAAAATAGATGTCTGCCATTCTGGGTTGTAAATGGTGCTTTGCTTTCGAGGGGTCACGGGGACCTTTGCACGGTTTGCAAATTTAGGATTACTCCCTGACATGTTCTTGTAGAACGATCAGACCCAAATTCCTTTTCTGTCTTGAGGGCTTTGGGTATTCAAATCAGCCCCAGCAGTGAAGCTGTGGATAACTGGGCTCTCTGGCCCTCACCTAGCAATTACCTATGGCCTGTCCGCTCAGGAACACTATTTCAACTGGATGGCGTTGGAAGAGTTTTTCTTAATCCTTCATTTGGACTAAGAATTTTAAAAGAAAAAAGGAGGGGGGGGTAGTTTTTGAAATAAAAAATCAATTGTTTACTGCAACTGTATTGAAATTTTGGTTTTTTACAAGTTAAGCATTAAAATAACCCGTGTGAAATAAATTTTAAAAAACAAACAAAACTGTGTTGCAGAGTGATCGTAACTTCCAGATGTGCAAAGGAACAAAACTTTGAGGTATACTCCCCTAACTGTACAGTGAAAGTATGATAGCCGCCCCCACCCCCGCCCTGCCCCATGTACATTGTCCAGGTCAGCAGCAGCTGGGATTACTCATTTGAGGTTGGATGTTACAGGAAGCTTTGGGTGCTCAGTTATGAGTTATTCCTCCTGAAGGTAGAATAGTTTCTCTCACTGCCTGTGGCTGCTAGTGAGGGAGGGATTGGTTATCTTCTCAAACCATTTATTTGATCTATTGAATAGAGGTGGGGGATAGCTAAAACTTTGGCCTTTAACAAATTAAGAAATTTAGCTAATTGGTGGAGAAGTTCCCCTTTCCAATATCTATCTAGGTGGGCAAGCACTTCAGTTGCTCTCCACAAAATGAATTTTCCAATGGGTGGCTGATATCTTGTTCAATAATCCTGCATGCCAATAATTTCTAAATGACATTTTGCTCCTATTAGGGCAGTGGAATTGATTGCTTGCAAAATTCTTAAATGGTAGCTTTTTGTGGTACAATTTACAGAACAAATGCGCACTGAAACACCTTAATTAGGCCACATTGAAAATGAAATGGCCCACACTTAGAGGAAGCAGAATCCTTGAGGAAAGTTCAGGAGAGAGAATATCTGATTGCTGTAGTGGAGCTTAACCGCAGAGCCAAATCGCCATCTGCCTGTGGAACCTGTGATGAAACCAGCAGGAGCCGCATCGTAGAGAATCACTGCGATTAGCTTCACCTGTGCTCCATTGCCATCCTTTGAATTACCTCTGACCCCTCCTCTCTCCAACTTTCTCCTGTTCGTTGCCAAATCAACCCTTGTGTAACAAATATTTATTTATTCATGTCTGATGCCTAAGAAGGTTGGCTTGGAATTTTAACAATATATATTTTTTCTAGCTAAAAATGATTATGGACATGGGAAAAGGAGAAAGCGGGTGAAGACTGTCTTTCTCCCCTGGAATATCTATTTTATATAAGGAGAGTGCACAGCGTAGGAGAAAATGAGACACTACTATATATCTTTCGCTACTTTTCTCTGCCAGGTGACCACTTTCTGCAGGCGACTAGAGGCACACAGTTTATTTGATATAAACAGCTGATGACATGGGTATGCATAATTATGATGACCATTAGTGGAAAAGTGGGTAAAAGATTTTTTTTCCACCGTGACACAGTTGGGCAAAGAAAATCTTTGTCATTATTTTGTGTGACTAAAACAGATTTCCTTGCTGGGTGTCTAGGCATTATTTTTTCATTCATTTTTTTCACTCCTCCTTAAATATTTATTCTGCCCCCACTAAGGGCCAGTTCTGTATGAGGTGCTGGAGGTAGAGTATGAATCAGTCAGCCACGGATTGTAAAAACAGTGAAAATCATTGAAATGGCAAATTACAGCGGCGGTGAAAGTTTGAAGAAGTGTGGTGTGCCGTGTGAACACCATCGCAGCTGGCCTGCTACAGTTAGGGTGATCGAGTTAGAGTCTGCAAGCTGTGTTTAGTCTTGGTGAGTACTTATAAAAATGTATAGATTGGCAGGTGCTATGAGATAGCATTTCTAGAAACATTATTTATGTAGAGAATGGACATAAATGAATACCTTTTTTAAAAAAGTGTTCATGGACCGCTCTTGTTATTTAGCAGAAACATGCCTTGGCATGTACCTTTGTATGCTCATTTTATCACATTTGTTAAAAAGTTATGAAATATTTATAACATACACAATTATAATAATGTTTTTGTATATGTGCTTTACCTTTTTTAAAAAGATTTTATTTATTTATTTTTAGAGAGAGGGGAAGGGAAAGAGAAAGAGAGGGAGAGAAACATCAAGTGTGGTTGCTTCTCACGTGCTCCCTACTGGGGACCTGGCCCACAACCCAGGCACGTGCCCTGACTGGGAATCGAACCTGCAACCCTTTGGTTCGCAGGCCCATGCTCAATCCACTGAACTATACCAGCCATGGCTTTTTTCTGTGTTTTAGGTAATAAAATATATATACATTTTATTTTTTATTTATTTTTAGAGAGGGTGGAAGGGAGGGAGAAAAAGAGGGAGAGAAATATCAATGTGTGTTTGCTTCTTCAGCACCCCACACCAGGGACCTGGCCCCCAACCCAGGCATGTGCCCTGACTGAAATTGAACCAGTGACCCTTTGATTTACAGGCCAGCATTCAATCCACTGAGCCACACCAGCTGGGGTAAATGTTATATATTTTAAGATGATATTTAGGCTTAATTCTCATCTCCAATCCCAATTCTTCTTTTTCTCTCAGAAACAACCTCTGTTTTGATTTTATATTTATCAATCTCATGCATATATATATATATATATATATATATATATTAAGTATACCTTTATGTGCCTCTAAACATATGTAGCATTTTTCTGTATTTTAAACAATTATTAAAAACATACTTTTTTCTAGTCAACATTAGGTTTTTGTGATTTGTCTATGTCAATTTGCATATGGTTTCAATATTTTAACTATTGTGTAATATTTCAATAAATGAATGTAATTCAATTTGGTGATCTTTTCAGTGATGAGTCTTGAGGCTGTTCCTAATTTATAGCTGTTGGAAGAACACCCGTGTTATTGTCTTGTGTGGTCATATCATGAGAGATGATGGGGCAGCACCAATGTTTGATGAGCTGCTTATCTAGGGTTCCAAAAATGAGAAAAGATACTAAATCAGCTGAAATGGAAGAGGTTTATGAATCCTAGAGCCCAGACTGATGGAATAGTCATCATTTGGCACATTTGCAGGTATCATGGTGATGGAAAGAGAGTTCTGGAAGGTTTTGCACTGGTCTAAGTGCTCTGGCCTAAAAGTGACATGTGGCACTTCCTCTCACAACTATTGGACAGAATTAGTCACATGACCCCCCCTCCCCCAACCACAAAGGGCCAGAAAGTCTAGCATGTACCCAGAAGGAAAAAAGAGTTAGGATATTTGGCAGTCAACGTTAGTCATTCCCATAACCTCAAACCATACATACTTCTATTGAAACCACTATTAAAAGCAAACCGATTCCAGCCAAGATGGAGGTATAGGTAGAAACCCTTCACTTCCTCAAATAACCAAAAGAAGAATAACAACAAGTCTAAAATCAATAAACAACCAGAAGCACCAGAAAATCAATCTGCATGGAACTCTGACAGCCAAGGAGTTAAAGAAAAATCAGTCAGAACCACCAGACAGGTAAGGCGGAGCACCACACTGGCCAGCTCAGAAAAACCAAGGGGGAGCAGCACATCAGGCAGGCAGGGCTGGCTGTGGCCAGGTGGTAGGCTGCGTGGGTGGGGCCGACTTAAGGGGAAACAGACTCAGATCTGACTGTGGACTACATCGGTTGCCATGGTGAGAGAAACTCCAGTCCCACACAAGAGTCCATTGGAAAGTGCACTAGAGGTAAGCAGGCCAGCTGCACTGTTTCCTCTCTGGCCCCTCCCCCACAGGAAGTGCTGCAGGGCAGCAAAGAGGGTTGCCCTGCCTGGATGAATACCTACCCCCCCCCCCCAGGCCTTTACAACCTATCAGCTATGCCAAGACAAAGAAGTATGGCCCAAATGAAAGAACACAGCAAAACCTCAGAAAGGGAACTAAGCGATGAGGAGATAGCCAACCTATCTGATGGAGAATTTAAAGCCCTGGTAATCAAAATGCTCACAGATCTGACTGAGCTTGGTTGAAAAATTAAAAAACAAATGGAAGATACCTAAAATGAAATAAAGCAAAATATTCAGGGAACCAACAGTGACAGGAAGGAAACCAGGACTCAAAGCAATGATTTGCAATGAAAGGAAAAAAATGAACATCTAACTGGAACAGAATGAAGAAACAAGAATTTGAAAAAGTATAGAGAGTCTTGCAAACCTCTGGGACAACCTGAAATTTCCAATATCTGAATTATAGAGGTGCCAGAAGGAGAACAACAACAGCAAGAAATTGAAAACTTATTTGGACAAATAATGAAGGAAAACTTCCCCAATCTGGCCAAGGAAATAGATTTCCAGGAAGTCCAGAAAACCCAGAGAATCCCAAAGAAGTTGAACCCAAAAAGGAACACACAAAGGCACATACATCATCATTAAGTTACCCAAGATTAAAGACAAAGAGAAAATCCTAAAAGAAGCCAGAGGAAAGGAGAGAATTACCTACCAAGGAGTTCCCATAAGACTCTCAGCTGATTTCTCTTGCAGGCAAGAAAGGGCTGGAAAGAAGTATTTGAAGTCATGAAAGGCAAGGACCTATATTCAAGATTACTCTATCCAACAAAGCTATCATTTAGAATGGAAGGGCAGATAAAGTGCTTCCCAGATAAGGTCAAGTTAAAGGAGTTCATCATCACCAAGTCATGATTATATGAAATGTTAAAGGGACTTATCTAAGAAAAACAAGATTAAAAATATGAAAAGTAAAATGACGACAAACAACTATCAACAAATGAACCTAAAAGAAAAGAAAAACAATGAAAACAAAAACTAAGCAAACAACCAGAACAGAAACAGAATCAGAGAAATAGACATCACATGGAGGGACTTCAGTGGTGGGGGGAGGGAGGAATAGGGGGGAAGGTACAGGGAAGAAGAAGCATAACTGGTAGGCATAAAATAGATGGGGAGACAGAAAAAAAATGGTATAGGAAACAGAGAACTCAAGAACTTATATGTATAAGCCATGGACATGAACTAAGGTGGGGGGAATGCTGGAGGGTTTGGGGAGCAGGGAGGAAGGGGGGATAAAGGGAGAAAAAAATGGGAAAACTTTAATAGCATAATCAACAAAAATACTTTAAAAAGAAAAAAGTTTTAATATTGATTTGACAAATATTTTCAGGATTGATACTAACAGCAAATAAGTGACGTTTATTAATTGCTCACTGCTGTCTTGGCTCTGAGATCTATTTTCCTTATTTAATAAACGTTCTCAGTGACTCTGGGAGGAAGGTAGTATTATTACCATTTTACAAGTGAGAAGACTGAGGAAGATGACCAAATAAATAACTACTGTATTTTTCAGACCACAAGACACACCTAGGTTTTAGAGGAGGAAAATAGGAAAAAAAATTTTAAGCAAAAATGTGGTAAAATATTTAATAACATAAATAACAATATTTCACCAATGTATATGTAGACAGAACTCAACAGCAGCATTAACAACCATTATTCTTCCCAAATTTGGGGGTGGGTGTCTTATAGTCCAAAAAATATGGTATATCATAGAGCTGGGGGGCCCGGGGGCCCAGGTGTATACTCCAGAGCTTTTCTGGGACTCTTCTCCTTACACAGATGGCCTCTGTTAATAGAACCAATGATGAAGGCGTCCCTCTGCCTCTCCTCATAGTTTAAAGCCACTAGACTACTCTCCAAAACAGAGTTTAGTAACATGATGCTTCCACAGTGAACGTTCAAAGTACCTCAGCATTCTAGTCAGAAGATAAAACAGCTGTTTCCTCCAAATGGCTTATACTGAAATGTAAATGAACAAGGACGTTGAAAAAAAAAAAAAGGAAAATAGATTTAAGTTCTTGCCTTTTAAAATTTTTATCATATCCCATCCAAGCTTACTGTTTTTGTTTAATCTTGCCATTCCTTTTCTTCTTCCTTGTATGCTCTTGTTCTTAGGGATATGCAAACTTTATTAGTCAGCTCCTCTTTCAAGCTCTGTGTGCTTTTGTGTTTGAGAATTGGGAATCAGGTACTTTTACTGTTAGCCCCAGGGTGGATCCGAGCAGGAGGAAGCTTTATGAATAATCAAGGTTGACATCTCCAACGTTGTTCCTTCATTATAAATATTGTTAAAGGAGCTGTGACCACCATGGGCTGCCACCGAACAGAGTGTGCAGGGGGAGGCAGAGACAGCCTTTGATTTCAGCTCTTTCCTGGTTAGCACTTCACTGGTGACCCTGGAGTTGACAGGTCTCTTCGATTTGGCTGCCTTTTTTTCAGAAAGTTTCTCTTCAATTAGCATAAATGTTTGGTCTGCAGGAAGCTGGGTTCATCTCACTAACTCTGAAGGCTAGAACAACAGTTAATATTAGTGCTGTGCCTTGCCTTAGCTGGAATCCCTAATGAATGCTGAACTGCTCTGTGACTGTAACTATTTTTGTTCCATTTGTATTAGTTGTAGCATCGTGATCTTTTTTAGGGGGGGAAACAAAAATTTGTGCTCAAGGTCATTGACCCTTTTCCCCACCTCTTGAGAAAGCTTGGGCTCCACAAATGCCTGAAAAGACCACATGTCTACTAAGATGCCTGCTTCCACCTGTACCCCACTACCCCCTGGTCATGTTATTGGCAATCCTTTCTTTAGATTGTTCATATTGTCTTGACTCTATTTCTATTTTCAAAATGGAGGAGACATGTGATCTTAAAGTTTATGAGTAAAACTAAATTTTCTCTGGCTCCCCCTTCTCCAGGGTCATTGCCTTCTATTTACCCATAATAAATTCACCACTGTTACTGAACCTGTTCTGTAGTAAGAAATGTTATGGGCTTAACTTCATTTAGTTGTCCCAATAGCCCTGTGAAGAAAGGGTTATTGCTGGTCTGATTTCCTTGAAAGATACAGAGACCTAGGCTTAGGGAGTGAAGGGACTTGACCAAGGCTACAGGATGGGCCATGATTAGAATCAGGGATAAAATGCTGGGCCTCTAATGCAAACCCTCTACTCTCCTGCCTAGTCCGTTTGTCAGAAATATTTGCCATTCATTCATTTTGCCAACATTATTGAGCCAACATTATTGAGCATTTGTTTATGTTGGGCACTGGGAGTACAAGATTAACTAAAGCAGAGTTCGCAGGAGCTCAACTCACAGTGAGGGAGAAAGCCCTGTGACACTAAATTACTAAGATATTCAGTGATGCAGTGATTGAAAGGGAACTTTGGGGGCATGGAGGACAGCCATTTACCTTGCTCTCAGGGGCTCAGGGAAGCCTCCTTGGAAGAAGTGGTATGTGGGGATGAGTCCTGAGATAAAAAGGTAGATCTCATTAAAAAGGAGCCGGAAACCTGCTCTTAAAAAAAAAGAAAGGGAAAAGGTTTCCTTCATTTTCTAGGCCCTTTTGAAACACTTCAGACACTTGAATAAGCTCCCAAAGATTTTGACATGTGCACAGACAAATGTGGGTTTGGGGTTCAAAAACTAAATTGCAAAATACAAAACCGCATTTCTGTTTTGCCACATGTGGGCATAGGGAAGACAAAAAGATTAGCAGGTTTGGAGAGACAATTTATGAGTTTATAATCGAGTGTGTTGACTTTGAGATGTTTGTAGGAAGTTCAAGTGAAGACATACTGACATTTGGCTAAAGAGTGGTGGTCTGAAGCTCAAGAGAGAAACCAGGGCTGGGGATGTTAATTTAGGAATCATCATCATCCAGGAAATCAGTGAAGTCAGCATGCAAGCTGACAGATGAGAAGGCCAAAGCTTGAGCCCTGAAAACTGTCAATGTTTAGGGGACAAGCAGAAAGGCGCCCTCCAAGAAGACCGGGAAGAACTCACTGAAAAGCGAGGAGGAAAATAAGGGAAGTGTGGTATCGTGAAACACAAGGGAACATTTCAAGAAGAGATAGCTGAAAAGTGTGGTGGTGCTGTAAAGCATGTGCTACTGGATGACACAGGCCCTCTGGACTTGGCATCAGGGAAGCATTATCTGCCTTTTTGAGAGCAGTTTCTGTGGGGTGTGGGTCAGGCTCTCAAATGTGCGAAGGGGTGGGAGTTGGAGATCACCTTTTAGAAGTTGGCCTTTGAACAATGAGGGACCACTTTTTCTATCAGGTTCTCTGAAGAAGAGGAGAGATGTAGGCAAGTGGCTGAAGAGGGATGCAGCGTGTAGAGTGATGTCAAGGTGGAAGAGGGCTTTAGCACGCTAATTGGGTGTGTCTAGCAGACAGGGTGGGGGCAGTCAGCTGAGCAAGTCTCCAAGGTGGAGAAGGGTGGTAGAGTCCGGGGCAGAGGTGGAAGGGTTCCTCTTCCCTGTAGACAGGGAGATTGCAAAATGGCTCATGACTAGGTGATAGCAATCATGACTTGAGGGTAATTTTTGGCATGCTATGTGTCAAGTACTGTGCTGTTTACACACACAAACAAATTATTTTAATTCCAATTCTGTAGGTGGGAGAGGCAGGCTCAAGGAGCCCAGTAAGTTTTCCGAGGCCACAGCTGGTGGGCAGAGCTGGGACTGGAACCCAGGCAGCAGCGGTGCAGGGTCTGCTCTCTGACCACATGCTCTCCTGGAGGAGGAGGCGAGGCGAGTGACCCAGGCAAGGGTCAGGGAGCTTCAGACAGTGGTGGCAAGAGGTCTCACTCAGGCCTCTTTGTTGCCCTGGTTTGCCCCCTCCCCAAGCTGACTGTTTCTCTCTACTTTATACAAATCAATTCACTTTGATCCTTGGAAGTCAAATAATGCGTGTATGTTGAGGGTGGGAATACTGGACACACCTCTTCCTCTACCACCTGTACTCATCCTCTCAGACTTTGGTGTAGTAGTCAACGTTTTTCAAACTAGAGTTTCCTTTTTAAAAAAATATATAATCTTGCCCTGGCTGGCGTAGCTCAGTGGATTGAGCGCGGGCTGCGAACCACAGCATCGCAGGTTCAATTCTCAGTCAGGGCACATGCCTGGGTTGCAGGCCATGGCCCCCAGCAACCGCACATTGATGTTTCTCTCTCTCTCTCTTTACCCTGCCTTCCCTCTCTAAAAATAAATAAATAAATAATCTTTTAAAAAATATATAATCTTTAATATATTTTTCCATTACCATTTAATCCTTTTATGTCTGCTCCCCTGAGCAGTCACCACACTGTCGTCTGTATCCATGAGTCCTTTTTCCTTTTTGCTCCATCCCTCCACCCCCCAATCCCCATCCCTACTACTAGCTGTCATCTGTTCTCCATCTATGCGTCTGTCTCTGTCAGACTAGAGTTTTCAATACATTTCAGGGTACATATATTTTTTCTATAAGAATTTACATTTTTATTTGTTTATATTTTAAGGAAGCGTCAGGAAATCTTAACATAACTATACTTTGGGTACCGAGATGATCACCTTGTCATGAGCCCTCGCCCCACAATTTCAGGCCCCATGTTGCACTGTTACTTATCATTGTGGTGGCGCCAAGAACCCGACTATGCTTGTTGGTTTGGGCCAGTGAGAAAAGACCAGAGGCTTCAGATATAAATAATATGTGCACACCAAGTGAGGGGCAAATGAACCCAGCAAATATATAGTACTGGGTGCTATGGGAGAAGACAAGGATATAGGAAAAATCTAGAATATAAATTCTGCTTTCAGAGAGATTACAGTTTATTTGAGAAAATGAGACTAACATAAATAAAGCCACTTGGCCTGTTAGTAGGGCTTAAGTAACTAAGGTTTTTTTTAGGGCTGTTGGGCAACAATGTGAAGAAAAAGAAAATTTCTTTTCTGTGTTAGATCTAGGCCTGCTGCTGACAACCCTGCCCTGGCACAAATGGCCCGTTGTCACCACACAACAGCATTGGGGCTCTTGCCTTGTTTGGGGGCCTGGAGAGTCAAGACACCACACCCCTTCCTTCCCTGTGACCCCTGTCCCTCAGGATCCAGTGGGTGGCAAAGGCTGCCAGCTTTGAACCTCTTGGAGAAAGATGGAAAACTGTCTTCAGCTGAGCAGTGATCGCTAGATGTCCATTAAAGCCCCAGCTGTTCTGAATGCGAAAAGCCAGAAGAGTCATGTGCTTTCTTGAAAAGTGTGCCTCATGGACACCTTCCTTTCCCACAGCCGTAACCAGTGCTGGAGTACATGAGGAAACAAAACAGCAACGAGCTGAATTATGGAGAGGGTAGAAAGAAAGACACCTTTTACTACCAACAGAGGTTTTAGAAAGAATTTTATCTAGAAAGAAAAATATGTGGTTTAGACTTGAGGCCAAATGATACATCCTATTCCATGCAATACCCCTACTTCCCTTATCACCAAATTGCATATTGGAACCTGTGTGTTCATGGTCATGGGGATGTAAAGTACAGCATAAGGAACGTAGTCGGCGATGTTGTAATAGCTGTGTATGGTGCCAGAAGGGGATAGACTTTTCAGGGGAATCACCCACTAAGGTATACAAATGTCTAACCGCTCTGCTGCACATCTGAAACTAATATAATATTGAATGCTAACTGTAATTGAAGAAAATTTTAAATAAAAATAAAGGAAACCATGTGTTCAGTTGAGCCAGTAGGAGCAGAGTGCAAGATGGCTGGGTCTGCAGTCCCACCGATGGTCCCATCTCAGAGGAGGTGAGAAAAGAGAGCCATAGCTGGGACCCAGGTAATGGAAAAGAGAGTAAGGAGAATGCCAAGTGGGACATGAAGGACAGCCACCTGGTCCTGTCCTATCCTGTCCTGTCAGTGGCCTGACAAATGTCCCTGAGTCTGACCAGAGTAGCAACTTGTCCTGACTTGGAAGTAGGCAGTGGAGGGTCTGGTGGGGAGAAAGGGACTGCAGAGCCCCGTCTACCACAGGCCTGATGGGACGCCGACAAAGATGTGCTGTTGTTAGAGAATCCAGGGCGTGTTGGAGTCGGCACCTGTATGGAAGTCTCCGCAGTGCAGACTGTACTGCTCAGCTTTTTAAAAACAGAACTCATTTTCCCAGAGGGGATTAGGCTGAGAAATCAATTCACATGCACGAGTCCCACAGGAGACTGATGCTCAGGCTGCAGTGATGATGTGTTAATTGGCAGTGGGAGCGTGTGACTGACATCAGCTCCCCACACCAGACACACACCCCTTTACGCTCGCACAGTCAGGAGGTTGTGCTGCAGGCTAGAAGGTTGCTGGATGAGCCCCAAGTTTAAGTAGAGGAACTGAGTGTTCTTGAGTAATAACTACGAATTGCTCTTTCCAATCTAAGGATGTGTCTGATTAGCCTGAGAGCAACAGTCCCATGGACAGGAATTTTACTGTAAGTTAGAAGCTTTTCTTATTATATCCCTTTTTGTTGAGATAAAATTGACATATAACATTATTAGTTTCAGATGTACAACAATGATTTGATATTAATATGTATTACCACATGATTACCACATGAGTCTAGTTAACATCCATCACCACACATAGTTACAAATATTTTTCTCTTGCAATGGGAACTGTTAAAATCTACTCTCCTACATTCTATGAGTTGTGGTTCACTTGTAGACCATCTGACAATAGTTATGATGTGGAGCGATGCACTGCAGAGAACATTTTGGATGGGCACATTAGTCTTATAAGTCGTCTCTAACTGTGGGTAGCATTCTAGCGTGATTTCCACAAATGGCCAATGCATAACTTTGCATTGACTTTTATTAATTTCAGTTTCTTAGAGCAATGCATTTTCTCCTGGTATCATAATTCTGGTGTACCCTGTCTTTGAAGCTCAGCAGTTCAATATTCTGAGCACAGTTTAGAACAGAGTAAAAAAGATAGGCAATGAATTCATGTTGCTGAGTACTGTGCTAGAAATTCTGAGAAGCCCAGTGAGATAGAAGAACCTCCACTTTGTACCTTAGGAAATTGATCTGCGGAAGGGTGAGGAACTGGATAAGGACACAAGGGCAGAAGTGGGGGACCTTGGAGTCCAGCTAAGGCTTGCATCCAAAGGAAGCATTTTGGGAGTTCAAAATTTATCTTTCCAGTTGAAAAGTTTCACACAGGAGGTGGGACCAGCTGAGTCCTGAAGAGCAGGTAGGAGTAGAAAGCGGAGAAAAATTTCATTTAATGGACAAGTCTGCATTGCCCTGGCTAACCCACCTCTTGATTTTTATATTCCATTCTGGCTGCAATGTTTTCAAAGAATGTAGACAAACTGGGGTATATTGAAAGCAAAGGTTCCAGCCTTTAACCTACCAGTGACAGTGTGGGCGGTCCCATTCACAGGAGCAAGATATTCTCCTGGGTACTTTTAGTCTGTTCCCAGCTGTAGCACAAAGTGATGGAGAAAGGAAGTTGTGTTTAATTCTCAGTGCAGATGCTGTGTGTAATTAACTTTTCTTTTCTTTCTTATTGATCACAAGAACAATTGTGTTATAAAATCATGGTTGAAATACACTAATTTATTGTGTAAATGTACCATAGTTTTTTGATCCATTCATTTACTGATGGGCATCTAGGTTGCTTCCAGCACTTAGCTATTGTAAATTGTGCTGCTATGAACATGGGGGTACAAAGGTTCTTTTGGATTGGTGTTTTAGGATTCTTAGGATATAGTCCCAGCAGTGGAATTGCTGAGTCGAAAGGCAGATCCATTTTTAATTTTCTGAGGAAGTTCCATACTGTTTTCCATAGTGGTTGTACCAGTCTGCAGTCCCACCAACAGTGCACTAGGGTCCCCTTTTCTCCACAACCTTTCCAACACTTGTTGTTTGTTGTTTTGCTTATGTTGGCCATTCTGACTGGTGTGAAGTGGTACCTCATTGTGGTTTTAATCTGCATCTCTCTGATAGCTAGTGATATTGAACATCATTTCATGTGATTTTGGATCTTCTGTATGTCCTCCTTGGAGAAGTGTGTGTTCAAGTCCTTTGCCCATTTTTTAATTGGGTTGCT